>CAUYLG010042337.1:0-36768 GCA_963573385.1 Cacajao melanocephalus
TATTATGCAGCCATCAAAAACGATGAATTCGTGTCCTTCGTAGGGACATGGATGAACCTGGAAACCATCATTCTCAGCAAACTGACACAAGAACACAAAATCAAGCACCGCATGTTCTCACTCATAGGTGGGTGATGAACAATAAGAACACATGGACATAGGGAGGGAAGTACTACACACAGGGGTCTGTTGGGGGGGAAATAGGGGAGGGACAGTGGAAGGTGGGGAGGTGGGGAGAGATAGCATGGGAAGAAAAGCCAGATATAGGTGAAGGGGAGGAAAGCAGCAAATCACACTGCCACGTGTGTACCTATGCAACAATCTTGCATGTTCTTCACATGTACCCCAAAACATAAAATATAACAAAAATTAAAAAAAAAAAAAGAAAAGAAAAGTTAGCATCTAAATTGAGATGCGATTCAAGTGACACCAGATTTTCAAGACTTCGGCCTCCAAAAATGCTGGGATTACAAGTATGAAAATATGATGTCACTTGAAGCCTTGAAGGAAACCTGTAAAAACTTGTAAAAAAATTGTTTTAAGTAAAAAATCTTATTATATGTTTAAAAGATAATATTTTTGATATATCAGGTTAAGTAATAAGACATATTACTAAAGTTAATGTCACTCTTATTTTTTACTTTTTAACATGGCTCTTAGATTTAATATACATAGATGGTTCACTTTGTATTTTATAAGACAGAGTTGCTAAGGAATAAAATGCCATTTTTGATCAGAGACCTCATGGGAGAGATAAAAGAAAAAATCAAAGCTGGAAAAACTGATATTTGAAGATCTGATTAACAGCTATGGCAGAAAAAGTCCAGGAGTCAGGAGAAATATGAGAAAGCAGAAAGGAAAGGGAGAAACCAGTGCATTTAAAAACAATTTTTAGAATTAAAAAAAATTGTTTTTTAGAGACAGGATTTTTCTCTGTCACCCAGGCTGGAGTGCAGGGGCATGATCCTAGCTCAGCTAGTGCATCTTTTAAGAGACAGTGGTCAGATTACCTGGGGCTGACCTGGACAGCAGAGCAAATTCTATCTACAATTCCACAGCTGTCAACAAATCCAGTTGACCTAGTTTTTGCTAGGTGTTAGAAGATTGCTACGTCTGTTATTAAAGACGCAAGAAGAATGGCAGAAGTACTGAGCACATGTCTTTCTAGAGTAAAAAAAGAAAGGAGGGAGTTTTTAATTGCTCTGCTCCAAATCTCCCCTCCATTATAGGTTTTAGTGAGGATCAGGAAACATACAATTACATCAGATGTCTGGGCCAGAACGGAACCAAGAAAACGCAATAAAGTACTAGATTCATTTGAGCCTATGGAAATTTTGTACTGTTGGAAACAGCCAGGATTAGTACTCATTTTAAAAAGAGGGCCTGGAGCAGTGCTCCCGCCTATAATCCCAGCACTTTGCTGGGTTGAGGCCAGCAGAAAACCTGAGGCCAGGAATTCGAGACCAGCCTGGCCAACATGGTGAAACCCCATCTCTACTAAAAATACAAAAATTAGGCGGGTGTGGTGGCAGGTGCCTATAATCCCAGTTACTTGGGAGGCTGAGGCAGGAGAATTGCTTGAACCTAGGAGGCAGAGGTTGCAGAGCCAAGATTGCACCAGTGCACTCCAACCTGGTCGACAAGAGAGAAACTCCATCTCAAAAAAAGAGAAGAAAACCTGTCAACAGAAGAATGGATGAAAAATTGTAAGAGGTGTGTGTGTGTGTGTGTGAGTGTGTGTGTGTGAGTGTGTGTGTGTGTGTGTGTGTGTGTGTGTGTGTTTAATTGAATATTATTCAGCCTTAAAAAATATCTTGCCATTTACATGGTAAACCCAGAGGACATTATGGTAAGTGAAATAAGACAGACGTGAAAGAGAAACAGGCTGGGCACGGTGGCTCATGCCTATAATCCCGGCACTTTGGGAGGCCAAGGAGGGCAGATCATCTGAGGTTAGGAGTTCGAGACCAGCCTGACCAACAGGGTGAAACTGTGTCGCTACTAAAAAAATACAAAATTAGCCGGGTGTGGTGGCGGATGCCTGTAATCCCAGCTACTCAGGAGGCTGAGACAGGAGAATCACTTGAACCCAGGAGGCAGAGGTTGCAGTCAGCCGAGATGGCACCATTGCACTCCAGCCTGGGCAACAAGAGCCAAACTCCATCTCAAAAAAAACAACAAAAAAGAGAGAAACAGTGCATGATCTCACTCATGTGGAATTTTTTAAAAACCCATCAAATACATAGAAACAACAAAACACTGGTTACCAGGGCAGAAAGGAAATGGGGAGATGTAGGTCAAAGGGCACAAAATTGCAGGTATGCAGGGTGAATGAGTCTAGAGAGCTAATGCACAGCGTGAGGACTGCAGTTAATATCTTATCGTATACTGGAAATACGCTGACAGAAGACTTTAGGCGCTCTTACCAGAAAAAAGAGTAACTATGCAAGATACATTCATTTACCTGTAGTAACCATTTCACTATGTGTATCAAACAGCATGCTGTAAACCTTATATATGTACAAAAGTAAAATTTAAAAATATATAGAAAAGAAAGAAGAAACAGACCCCCATCCCTCACTCCCACTGACTAACTGATTTTTCCCTTGTTGGTAGGTGGCCAATGGATTCCTCATTGATTTGGTACATTTTCCAACTTATATGCTATGGTATAGATAGGTATTTGGTTCGTTCATTTGTTTGTTCATTCTCTCACCTCTCTCTCTCTCTCTCTCTCTCTCTCTCTCCTCTCTTCTCTTGCTTTCTCTCACCTTGAAAAACAGGTATTTGGAGAGGAGAAAAAGTAAGGGGAAAGTTCTCAGGTCGTTTTTAAGGATGCCAGTTAAACTAAGCAAGCAGGTTTTGCACTCTGGACTCTTCAGAGCCTTGACTCTTTTAAGAAGCATCATGACTCCCCAAGAGGGCTTACAACGCTCATGCCTCTGAAACATACTGGATGAGGAAAACTCTTACCCAGGAGCATTCCAGGGAGGATGCAATCAAGAGCCATTGGCTTGGACGGAAAACAGAAACTGTATCTTCAGCCCTTCGGGCTTCACTCTCAGCCAAAACAAACATGACTGTCTGCTGTGAGCAAGCATGGCTCAGAGACAACAGGGGCCAGAAGCTACCGGCTGCCCCAGCTCATCCACTGCCAGACTCCTGGGGACACATCTCAATAGGGTAGGAACAAGGTAACATCCAGGTGCACCATGGCCACGGCCACATCCATGTCCTGGAGAAGCAGCCACTCACCCCTCACCTTAATGAGCTCCTAGGTTGGCCTACAATCAACCCAAAACACCAGGCCTCAGGCAAAGACATGTAAGTCTTGGTACCATTCACCTCCCAGCAACAAGCGGAATGGAGACATCCCCCCGGTGGCTGGAAAGTCACCTTGAGATGACAGCGTGTTATGCCCAGGCCCAGTCTCTCCCTGGAATAAAGCATTCCTGGTCACACAGCTGCCAAGTCCCCTCGGTTTACCTTCTGCTTCTCCTCTGGTCATCTGCCTACCGCGCTAGCTCTAGCGTAGTTTTACTTCCTTGAAGGTGGGCCAGTTTCTCTGCAGTGACAACAAAGGGGTACAGGCCTCACAGCAGCCACAGGCTGGCCACAGACCCGACAGTCAACCACTTGTCTGTTCTGTGCACGTTTTTTATGGATCCCAAGTTGTTATTTCTTTCTGATTTAACTACAAGTCATTTTATTATTATTACATATGATATATGCTCCAAATGCTAAAAATTACATAAAATTGCAATGCTTTACATGGGCAAGTTCTAATTCCCTGGGCAGATATTAAAACCAGTTGCTTAATAAAAATTATATTAAGGAGAACAATGACAATTATTCAGCAAACCCTTGAGGAGAAAGAAAAGAACATCTTAAATTTTTTTTTTTTTTGAGATGGAGTCTCGCTCTGTCGCCAGGCTGGAGTGCAGTGACACAATCTTGGCTCACTGCAACCTCCACCTCCCGGGTTCAAGTGATTCTCCTGCCTCAGCCTCCTGAGTAGCTGGGATTACAGGCATGCACCATCACACCCGGCTAATTTTTGTATGTTTTAGTAGATATGGGGTTTCACCATGTTGGCCAGGATGGCTTCAATCTCTTGACCACATGATCCACCCACCTCGGCCTCCCAAAGTGCTGGGATTACAGGTGTGAGCCACCACACCTGGCCTTAAAATTTTAAATTTAAAAAACAACCTGAGAACTATCCTAGGACTAAGGCAGAAACACACAAGACTTCCATAGGACAAAGGGCAGCAGTTTTTAACTGTACCCCAAAGATATTTTGGATCAGGCCTTGCAAAAATACGTACTGAGATGAGAGAGGCCACCACAACAGCTTCTGTGGAGGTCATCATGACTTCACATCCAGTCCAGCAATGGCTGTTCCTGACATTAATCATAGGGGTTAGTTGAAAGGGCTGATAACTCCTCTGTCACTGAAATGCTCTCTTCCCCTGGCCTCCATCCCCACACTAGGTTAGTTTCCCTCTGCCCTCTCCGGCTACTTACTTTCTCTGTTCTCTGAATGCTGGAATTCCCCTGGGCTCTGCCCTAGACCCTTTTTCTTCACACCCTCCCTTCCTTCTGGGTAATTTCATCCATAACCGTGGTTTCGGTTACCATCTGCCAGCTGGTATCTCCAGCTCAAACCTCTCTGCACAGAGCTCCTGAAGCACAGACACCATGGCCCATTCTGCCATCATCCTTATCTCAGCAAAGGCCCCATTCATCCAACTGCAGGAGCCAAGCCAGCCTTGTCCTCTCCCCCTCCACCCTGCCTCGTTACCCCATCCAGAGGCAACCCTGGTGGTCTGCCTGGCTCAACACTTCTAAGTCTACCTACCTCTCCACATCTCCACCACGACGCTCCAGCGTAACTAAGCGACAAGCTCCCTCTCTGAAGAGCCAGTACACCAGGGTCCCAACCACATCCACCCCTGCCCCCACCCCCCCAGCCAGTCACTACCCTGAAACCATTCTGATCTTTCCAAAGTGGAAATTTGGAATCATTCTCCAGCTGCTCTTGAAAGTCCTCCAGCGGCTTTGCCCTATACTTAAGATAAAGGGCCCCATCCCCAGCCTGCCTGCAGGGCTGTATGGGATCCCACTCATTCTCCAGCCTCACCCCACCTCACTGGCCCCTCTGTCATTTGCAGGCAAGACACAGTGAACTCCCTTCTCCTCCTTAAGCCACATTTGCTCCCTGCCACCTCGGCTTTGTCTGAGCTGATCCAGGAGTCCCCACCACCTCCCCCCTCCCTCCCCCGTTGACCCTCAGGTCTCTGTACATACACTTCATGGAGCACGCCCCCCACACCGCCAGCCTGGGGCAGGCCCTTTGCCATGTTCTCCTCGACAGCACTCACCCGTTTGTGAGCCTACCGCCTACATGTGCCCGCCTGCTCCGTGTCCGTGCCCTCAGCGACACTCTAAGTTTCATGTGACCAGGGGCATTACCTAAACCAGCTTCCTAAAGAATTCCCAGACGCTACCACATAGCAGGCCTGCAAAGATCTGCTCAAAGAAATGTGAACGCACCCTGACCCACTGGTGCTGGACGGCAGACTCCCGCAGAGGGAGAAAAGGAAGCACAAGAATGTATCTCCTTGTTTGGGGAGTGATGGAGACAAGCCTATGACCCCCTCCCTCCCTCCGGCTTAAATTAACTTCAGCTAACCTCTCTGGATAGAACAGGAAGATCACAGGCCAATAAAAATAGCAGGAGGACAGAGGATCAAGAGAGGCCAGGGTGGGAGAGGAGCTTCATAAGAAAACAGCGGCCTCCAGGCAGCAGCCCCTGCATTTTTCCCTCTGTTAGGAACATCTAAGCCTGCAACCTTCCTCCTCCCTCCCCCGCCAGCCTCAAAGGAAGGGATGCCTATTCCTTTGTACCTATCCTGTCTCGCCCCGCCCCGCCTGGAACCTGCCTCCATCTTTTATCACCTCTTCTCTGCCAATATCTTTCAGCTTTTAAAAAAAATGTTCAAATCTTCCAGGCATGGTGGCTCATGCCTGGAATCCCAGCACTTTGAAAAGCCAAGGGGGGCCAATTGCTTGAGCCCAGGAATTTGAGTTCAACCTGGTAAAACCTCATTGGTTTGCAACCTCATTGGTTTGCGACCACATGGTAAAACCGTGTCTCTACAAAAATTAGCTGGGCGTGGTGGCGCGTACCTGTAATCCCAGCTACTTGGGAGACCGAGGTGGGAGGATCACCTGAGCCTGGGAAGGTGGAGGCTGCAGTGAGCCGTTATTGTGCCACTGTACTCCAGCTTGGGCAACAGAGTGAAACCATGTTTCAAAAAAAGGGAGGGGGTGGGGGGCTCAAATCTCCTATTTAAAGCAAACTGCTCACTGTCCTTCTAAACATACTTACTTAAGCTCATGGCAGGAAGGCCCCTGCCTGTTCAACACCGCGACGACTGCTCTTGCAAACCCAGTGGGCCCCTCCCAGCTGACCTCTTCCTGGCTTTTGATACTATTCTCCATCTCTTCCCAAAGCGCACTCTTCCTGTGGATCCTGTAACATTCTTCCATTCCTCCCTCTACTTTGGAAAAGTATTTTTTTTCTTTCTCTGGATTTTACCAAAGTATAGCTTCATCATGAATAGGGAAAAAACTGGTCCTTCACCACACATAGCGTGAAACTAATCAGTCTAGATCTTGCCGTCTTTTTAATTGATCTGTCTGCTCACACTGAAGAAAACCAAGAAACTTCATAACAAGAAAATACCAACTTAGCAACTTCTCTAAAACAAAGCCAACCAGATGCCCCATCAAACAGATCTTGCAATTTGGGGTCCATATTTCCACCAGGCATCAGAGCATGGAGGCTCAGCAGAAGCTGCCCCTTGAGAGGGGCACATGCCACTGGATGAGCACCCCCGCCACCATTCCTGCCTGCTCTCTGGGTTGACACCTCAGACACCCACATCTCTGTTCCTGGCCACCTTTTGAGTCCCAGCCCAACAACCACAGCTGCCTTCCAGAATGTTCCCTGAGTGTCCCACTGACGCCTCAAGTATCCACATGACCATTCCTGTTCTCATCACCTCTCTGCCCCCAGGGGTCCTCATGCTGTGTTCTTGGTCCTTACAGATGACCCCATCGCACACCTGAGTCACCCAGGTGTCATCCTTGGTGCCTCTCCCCACCTCAATGACACAGAGGTTTAGTAATTATTCCTCTGAATTTCTCTTTCAATGTATCCATTAACTTGATGCTTCTGTACTAAGTCCTGAAGAGGCAACAGCGAGCAGGGCACCCCAATGCCCCCCGCAAGGCCTGCACCAGCCTCCAGCTCACCGTCTTCCACTCTGAGGACACGCTCATTGCTGGGATGACACTCCATTTCCTGCCCTTGCTCCCCCACAACACCCGCCCTCCCCAGGTTCAGCTTTTTTTAAGTGTCACGATGCTCTTGGTTTGCGGGTGGGTTCGGGCGCAGAGAGCACAGGAAAGCCTTTTTAACATAATTTTCATTTCACTCTGAATCGGCATCTTACCCTAATTAAAATTAGACTCTCTGCACTGCACTTGTAGAAATGAAGCTCTGAATACTCAACAATCAGCCAGAAAGTAAATGATGAGTCATTTATATACCACAGGCAAAGTTTCATCATCCCAGAGATTTGGGATATTCTGTTTCATTAAAAGGAGCCATTGAGATTTTTGCATCTGTCAAGGTGCTTTCTTTAGGTTGAGGCATAAGCAGCAGCATTTGGTTTTCTGAAGGGCAACGTGCTTGGTTTAAACCATGACAGCACACTCACTGAGCGTGCCTGGCCACCCCTCAACGGTCTTTATTGCAAAGGCTCAGTGAGCCAGTGCAAGGTGATCCTGGTTCTTAAGGAGATCAAGCAGGTCAGGAACTCCATCACAAAAGGGAGTGAACCTTGGGAATGGAGCCCCAAGCTGAGGGCCTGAGGGCAAAAGTCCCCATGTCTTGTCTGACAAGGGCAGGGAGTGTGGCTTTCTCCTGCAGGCAGGATGAGGCAACTTCGATCAGCAGGACCTGGGCGGCAAGGCCTGGAGCCCATCCTTCACTGAGGGGACACCTTTGTGGCTCTCCAGCTTCTGACCCCGTGTACCCTACATGCGCTACAGCCATCTGCCTCCCATGCTTAACCTCCCATCCTGGCTCCGACAGCCTCCGCCCCTGTCCACGAAACGACAAGCTATGCAGGAGGGATAGCATGGCCAAGTGCTCATGAACGTGGTCCCTGGGTCCAACAGGCCGGGTTCATATCCCAGTCTTGCCATGTGCAGTTATAACTTTGGGCAGACTGCATAGCTTCCCTGTGTCTCAGTTTCTTCATCTGTCAAATGGGGATAAGTCTTCACAGGTGTGTAATGAGAGTTACGGGTGGAATAGACACATGAGTACTTTAGCATAAAGTCTGCCTGATGCATAAGGATTCCCTCCGCAGATTAAAATCTTAAATTTAAATAAACCATAGATACACAAATATGGGCCAGCAGCATATGAGAGCAGGAGAGCGGAAGGGAGGGAGGAGGAGAGAGGGAGGGGGGTGGGGCACGCATGCGCATGTATGAGAGCCCCCAATATATTTTTTTCTCCTGGTTTCCTGTATTTCTGCCTTGGGGCTCCATGCCATTCCTTACATCTGTATAGTAAACCTGCCTGACTCACTTGGAGCTTGCCAGACTAGTGCTCTGCTCCACGTGATCAAAGGAACTCCACCCAGAACAGGCTTCCCTCTCTCTTTGTCCATCCCACACTCGGGCCAAACAGGACTTGGCTCTTCCTCAGCCTTGCGCCTTCAGCCTATGCTCCTGCCCATGCCAGCAATGGCACAGAGCTGCCCATCTCTCCTCTCAGCCTCCTCCAGCATCAGTCCCTCACTTTGCAGAGCGCTCATTCCACACCTCTCCGAAGTTCTCTCCAGTCCACCTAGCCAAAGAAACTTCTGGCCACTCGGAAGCCCCTTGGCTGCCCCCTCGTGCCCCTCCTATGGAGGGTCTAATCCAGGCTCCATCATTTAGCAGTTTCAGCCCCGGCAAAGCCCTCAGCCCCCCTCAAAGGGAACTTTTGAGAGACCAGAAGCGCGTGCCAGAAAATGTGCACAATGACTGAAAACCTCAAAGTGTTCTCCACATTGAAGGCCCTTCCCAAGAATCTCTAATGAACGAAGAGCAATCTGAAGATTAACACGTAGGCTCTTCATTCTGTATCACTCTGCCTGCTTTACAATCCTCTGGGAGCTCTGAAGAGTGGGAAATTCCCGAGGTCCCCATGGACCTGCCAGTCACACAGTCTCCAGGTGTACCTGATGGGCTGGTGGAGCCCTCCTCCCAAAGGAATTCTGGCAGCACCATCACTCTCTCACAGCCTCCCAGTTCTTCATCCCTTGAGCATTCGGCTCTGAGACTTAGAAAACAAGTCTCTCCAAGTCTGCCCGTAACTCTGTATTTTAAATGTTCTGTGGGCCATAACAACTAGTTTACATAAATGGCCAGTAGGATGGAGCACAGCGGAGCACAGCAGGAGAAAACACGATGCAGTCATGTAGATTTCATTTGACCAGCTAGAGCGCTCAGAGAAATTGTCAGACCACACTAAAAGGAATGGAGTCATCTTTACACAACTCCCTTCACACTCTCTGAAAAGCCGCAATGAAGAGGGACGTAAATTACGGCGTCTTCAGCTAATTTTACATGACACAGACACAAATGACTTTATTTTTTCCTAATTGTGGGAAATAATGAAATCTTCTCTCCCTCCTTCTATCCATGTCCTCTATCCAAAGGTTCTGCTAATTTAAAACATTTGGTGGAAAAATAATTCTAGGGCATTGTTCTTACAAAAAAATCTAATCCACTTGAGTTTAATTCTAATATGCAGAGAAGAATATGAACCTGTCCTGCATGATGGTACGATGACAAAATGAGTTAATTACCATCTCATCCTAAGATGAATCTACTTGTCATAGGAACAGGAGCCATTATTTCACACAAAATAATGACCCAGATAAAAAGTAATGACTACAAGCTGAGGCAGCCAATGACACGGCTTCATCTTGACCTAACTGAATGGCAATTAACAAGTGTCACCACTACATATATATAAATAGGGCCAAAGCTACTCATTAAATATTTACAGTGAACAAAAAAACCACAAATGGTTTTTAGCATACGTCTTTCTGGGAAGCACCTGTGGTCTTCTACCTGGTGTGACGACAGAAAAATTTACACGTGTAAAATTCAGCCATCAGTTGGAATAGCCACAGGCCCTGGAGAGGTTCCTGAAGCTGTCCTCTGCTCTTTGCACACACAGGTGGTATTTCCTCTAGAAATCAGCCAGCAACAGAGAAGAGGAGCAGGCGGAAGGGGGCCCAAACCCATTATTTTGTCCCACTTCTTGTTGTCATGGCAACTGGACTAGAAACTAAAGCCACAGCCGGCAACAACAGTGAGAAACGCTGGGGCTTTCCAAGTCCAGCCCTGTCCACTGACAGACAACGCGGAGCAAACGGTGGGGCACCCTCAGCACACCTGGTTCCTCCAAGGCAGGAATGAGCATAAACCACATTTCTATTTAGAGGAGCGGAGATGGGACTCTGGGATAGACATCTGGAGACGCTCCAGGTCAGAAATCTCACTGCTGCCCTAGAGTGCAAGCTGTCCAGTCTGTCTTATTTAAAAACCATGTGCATGACAGGAGCAGGATGATATGGTGGGCTTTAAAGCATATTATTTTCAAAACGTTAGGAACCAGATTCTTATACTGGAAGTCTTCACTTAATGGTGTCAATAGGTTCTTGGAAACAGACTTTGAGTGAAATGACAAATAACAAAACTAATTTTTTTCTCAAGGTTAAAGTTAAACGACACTGAATGACATTGAGGACCTGCTGTACGTTGTTTCACTGAAAGTCAGTTTCCAAGAACCTATTGACAGTGTTAAGTAAAGACTTATTATGCAAATATAGAATGAGCAGGTGTCATTTACTTAACAAATTAATGAATCATCAGATACCGATGTGTAGACACACATATAATCAGTGGGAAAAAAGGAATCCTGGTATAAAAGTTAAAATAAAAACTGGCTAACGTCCTTCAGGACATAAAAACCCTAATTTTGAGGGTATTTTCCTTTGGAGAGATGAACATCTCCACTTGGGTACTACAGAAACAACATCCCAGGACCCCGCAAATCAGACTGTCTCCTGAAGAACTGAGACAGGACCACTGCAATGGGTCAGTCACGAAATGATCTAATTTGGTTAAGACAAAGGCACCAACTTGTATCAACTCATATGTTTTTTTTTTCTTTCTTTCTTTTTTTTTTTTTTAAAGAGACAGGGTCTCACTCTGTCACCAAGGCTGGAGTGCAGGGGTGCAATCATGGCTCACTGTGGTCTCAAACTCCTGGGCTCAAGCAATTCTCCTGCCTCAACCTCTCAAGTAGCTAGGACAATAGTCAAGTAGCACCATGCTCAGCTTTTTTTTTAAAGACTTTTTTTGTTTTTTGCAGAGACGGGGGTCTTGCTATGTTGCCCAGCCTAATCTTGAACTCCTGGGCTCAAGCAATCCTCTTGCCTCAGCCTCCCAAAGTGTTGGGATTACACGCTGAGCCACCATGCCCAGCCTCAAATCACACATTTTAAAAGAGCATATTTGATAGAGTGGGCGCCTCATGCCTTCCTTTTACCCACTTACTCCTTATTCCAAGCATCTGAGTCTTAATTACAAAACCATTTCTAAAATGATTATTTTCTCGGCATTCAGATCATAGGATAAATTCCACCTCTAAGATGTCCCTATACAAGTGGATTATTTGCAGCAATCCAAAGATGGCTCTATTCTATAGAAAGCTACAGGAGTTATTAAAATACTTGTGTTCTCAGGCTTATGTGTATGTAAAGAAAAGCTACTTTCCCCTCATTTCTTATATAATAATCTGAATTCTACCAGAGTAGAAAGAGACTCTTGAATCCTAGTACAATTACCAGAAATGCTGACCTCACAGATCATCTGGCTCCTGGTCTACGGGCCTTAGATCCATCACACAGGAGCAGCTACTCCCAGAGACCCTGGAGCCTGAAAACTCAATACATGTTGAAGGGAGGGTGGCAGGAAGGAAACAAATCTCCTTTAAAGGGACAACCTAATCATTTCACTGTTCTATAGAATTCTTCTCAACGGCTTCCCGCTGCTTTTATGGCCCAGTCCCAGCTGTCTCTGGCACCTTCTCCCTAGGACCCTCACTCTCCCTCTGACGTCCTTTTGATTCCCCTCACTCCCTCCTGCCTCAGGCCCTCAGGTCCACTGTTCCCTGTTTGGTGGGCTACCCAACCTGCCCGAGCACAGCCACATCCCCAAAGATACCCCTTCATCCTTCCCATCTCAGCTCCAGGTACCTGCCTGATCCCCTCGCTTCTCAGCCTCAGCCACTTCCCGCTGGTAACACTCACTAGTTCGGCTTTTTTGTTCTCTGTATCCCAGCTCTTAGTACTAGTCCTGGCCCAAAGCTGACAGCTGACAATATTTATTAACAAATTCCCTAATTGGCTGATTGAACCTCAAATCAGAATCACCTGTATGGGGTGGGGAATTGTCAAGTACTAGGGAACGCTGGGTAAGAAAGAACAAGATAAGCATTAAGCAATGAATTCAGCCCCAGTTTGGGCCTAGAACATTCCTTCTGCAGTAAATGTCATATTAAAACTCAAGTAGACCCTACAGTTAGGCACCAAACCTCATATGGCATGAAGAAAGGTTCAAAACCAGACACATTTCTGGGAAGATATGAATTCCCTGCAACTAGGCAGTTTTTCCTGGTATGATTGCATGCCGGTGGCCACAGGACTCTGGCACACTGCCACACTAGGAAGGGAAGGGGGCTCACAGCAATGAAGACCCATAGATAAGAGGAAGGTGAGATCTGGGAAGTCACATTACCTTAAAGGTTTGAAAGGAGCTGCGGCATGGGCCTGCAGGTCTGTCAGCTGTTCACCCTGCTCCAGCTCGAAAAGACAGGACCCAGGGTCCTGCATGCCTGTGGAGGAGGGGCTGGCCCCCTAGTTCCACAGGCAGGTCTGGAGGAGCTGCTCCCCTGGGGGGCTGCCAAGGGTTTAGGGCACAGCTCTTGCATGGCCTCTCGAATGTGGCTGATCTGCCCTAAGCTAGCTCCCTGCCCCTTCACTCAGGTGAATGCTCGCAAACCTGCTCAATGGTATTCTGACTGCAGTGCTCACCTTCTTAATGAACTCGGGGAGGAGTTTCTGGTCTGTCAGGTGTTCTAAGGAGGAACAGCAATCTAATTCCAAGATGTAGCCTTCGTTGTGAAGATCCGTTTTCTGAGATCTGAAGAGAGAGAAAAAGCGTGCACACACATGGATTAATATTTTGCGTAATTTTGAGACAGAGTCTCACTCTTATCACCCGGGCTGGAATGTAATGACGTGATCTCAGTTCACTGCAACCTCTGCCTCCCAGGTTCAAGCAATTCTCTTGCCTCAGCCTCCCGAATAGCTGGGATTACAGGCGCCCGCTACCATGCCCGGCCAATTTTTGTATTTTTAGTAGAGATGGGGTTTCACCATGTTGGACAGGCTGGTCTCGAACTCCTGACCTCAGGTGATCCACCCGCCTCCCAAAGTGCTGGGATTACAAGTGTGAGCCACTGTGCCCGGCCGTAATATTTTTTAAAAAAGAATCACTGAGTCTTTAATGAAGTCCCAAATTCTTTCCTGAAAGTAATGCCAAAAAGGCACTGATGAAAAACAATTTATGGAAACGACTCAAGTAATACATACAGATCTACATCATAGAAAGACCTCTAAGATGTAGCATCGTGTAAAACACATCATTATAGAATGACAGGTTTGGTACAATATAGCTTATATGTTACACACACACACACACACACACACACGCACGCACACACACCTCAGTAATGTCTATCTCCCATTGGTTTATATCTACCAGGGCACAGAAAAAGAACTAGCAAGACATACACCAAACCAATAATAGCAGGTACCCCTGGGGAATGGGGAGGGCCTATGTGGGAACTGGAGCTGGGTGGTGATGGTAGGGGTGTGGGGGTGGTGATCAGAAGTGACTTTAGCCATAATCTCTAATTATTTTCATTTTTAAATGAAAAAGAATATATTCCTATATCACTTAGAAAATTAAAAATTAATTTTTAAAAGACTTTAAAAGGGTTCAACCCCTTCAGAGGTCAATCTGGCGAAATCTATCAAAATTAAAGATGCATTAAAGAAAGACTACCAAGCAACTAAAAGAAATTCTGGGAAAACAGCGTGGGTGTACAGTGCTGTCTGAGGTGAAGGCCTGCGGTCTTGCTGTCAACGGAGAGACTTCCCAGCACACCCTGCCATCTCTGCACACCAGGGCTGCTTTCCAGAGCACCACCACAGACATCCCTGTGAAACAGCACAGCTCAAAATTGCACCCATTCAGGAAAGCCAGAGCAAGTGGTCACCAGGAGGAAATTCCACCACCTCACAGCCATTCACAGGCAGGGCTCCTGTGTGACACAATAGTGGAAGCCACATGGTTGTCAGAAATGGAAGGGGATTCCTTGGCCCAGCCAGGCATAAGGCAACAAGAGTGGTACTGCAGCTGCGGGCTGGCAGAGCATGCTGTCTCTCCTGGGTGGCTGCTGGTCCTGGGAGTGGGAATTAAAGACCAAGGCTCCCAGCTCCTTGTCCAGGGCTCATGTACACAGCTAATCTGCACTGATGGAGGAGGGAGCAGAGCCTTCCTGGCTCACTTATGAGGCTGCTTTAGCAAGAGGGGCCCCAAAACCCCCTGTGAGAGCAGGACAGTCCAGAAAATCCGTAAAGCAGGCACTTTTCACACTGAACTCCTGAGATACATGCATCTCACCCATTTCTAACTATATTTGCTATAACACTTTTAAATGAATTTCTAAGATTCTTACATAAGCAATTTATGCTACCATTAACCATCTGTGTATGATTTACATGAAATTTAAAAGTGAAAAAAATCAAAGAGGATTTGGTTTTCCCCAGGTGGGCAGCTGTGGTTTGGTCAGCAGACTTCAATAGCTTATTTTTATTTTACGATTCCTTCTGACATACTCTTCCGACGATAGGGTACCGTGGTGCACACATTCAAAATGTAAAAGAATAAACTGATTTCCATCTGGAACAGACTAATTCCAAAAGAATAAACCAATCCTGTACCCTAAACTTTTTGCCTTAATACTTGGTCAGAGACTAGACTCATGTTCTCGTTTCTTCCCCAAGCAAAAGACATGTTAAGAGGAACTAAGGCAAGATGATTCCAGAACTTTAAAAAAAGAAGACTTGGTCAAGACACACTGCCATACATTGTCATGTGAGGTCTCAAACAACAAAAATCAGGATGAGGGAGGGCGGTTCTAAAATCTAAAATCCAGCTGCTCTGTTACTTGGAAATGAATAGACTATATGAGGTTATTTAGAAATATTCACTGAGATGTCAAACGAATAGCCTAAAAAACTGTAATCATTTAAAATAAGTCAATGCTGTACCCATTAAGCACAACATTCATAGGATGAACAAAAGGAAGAGAAGTCTGTCTGTAAGCAACTCACAGCCCAGATCAATTCTGGGGAATCATCTTTAGCACAGGATCTAGTAAGTACCATCTTTTGTTCTGGAACAAGGAGTTCTATAACAAGAAAGGAAGCTCTGGTTCATTTCATCCAATAATTAACTCAGTTACATCTGAACTGGAAGGAGCACAAAAGATCAAGAAAAACAGGCATTACGAATTTTTTAGATGAACCATGGAAAATTACATTTCAGCCTATGGTTTCTTGGAAAAGCAAATCTAATGCATATTGGGGGAATAGGTGAGCAAGTAACAGGCGTTCCCCTGCCTTTGGGAATCAGCTCCTCAATTTGAAACGAAAGGATTATAATACTGAAGAATGGCTGAAAGGGAGAGGATCGGGGAAGGATCCCTAAACCCCTTGAGGACTGATGCTGGATGCCGAGCCTTGAAGTCAGCACTCGGTGATGGTACAGCTGTGGCCTCATAGAGGAAGAGCTGAAGGCAGAAGTCACAGTCACACAGAAACTCTCTCCTTGCCACTAACCCTATGAAAAACAGCATTAAATCCACTAGCAAAGCCCTATAGGGCTGCCAGAGGGAGTTTCTGGGCTTCTCAGCACCAGAGGTGGGGCATGAGGTGCTGGTCAGGGGGACCATGGTTGCTGTGGCAAACACACCCTAAGATGACCCCCCAACAACACCCACCTCCTGGTGTTCACACTTTTGTGCAATCTGGCCCCTTGAGTGGTGGCAGGGCCTGTGACTTGTGCCTACTCAATAAAACATGGTAAAGGTGATGGATGTCACTCCTGTGATGACATTACGTTATATGACTCCCTCTGAGCTAGAGACTCCCTTACTGGCTTTGAAGAAAAAAGCTGTCAAGAAGGAGAGAGCCACATGGCAAGGAACTATGGGTAGCCCCTGGTCAATAGCTACAAGAAAACAGAGATCCCAGTCCTACAACTACAATGAGATGAATCCTGCCAACAAACTGAGGGAGGCTGGAAGTGGGCTTTTCCTCAGTTGAGCCTCTGATGAGACTGCAGCCCAAGCCAACATTGATATTACAGCCTGATAAAATCCTGAAGCAAAGAACTGTATGATACAAAAACTGTATGATAATAAATACATATAGTTTTGAACCATGAAATTTGTTATAATTTATTACAGAGCATAGAAAACTAATACAAAAAAAAAAAAAAACAAAAAACTAATACAGTTCCTGAGGAGGAAGACATGGCAGTCTCATGCTCAGAACAGGCCACTCACTGGTGGCCAAGCCTGGGCCCAAACCCACAAAATCCAGCCAGACATCTGAGAGCAGCCTCCATCAGGTGAGGAGTGTCTGTGTCCCTGAGGGCAAGGACCACCCTGGGAGACACAAGTGGACATGTCCCGGAAGTGACCTCCAGGGGCCATGGCCATGTTGTCCAAGATACCACAGGACAAAGGAATAAATATTCCACTATCAATCTGGTTTCTATGGAAGAACTATTAACTTGAAACTCCCAGCTAAGCAGGCATTGCTGACTTCCTGTGGGGGAGGGGAAATACCAGTATGCTCCCCAAAGGAACATGTCATCATATCATCCTGGAAAAGAATATAGGAAACAACCAAACTTCTCCTGGACAGAATTCCAGATGGCTTCCACTTTTGGAAAGGACAGAGAGATCCGGGTTTAAATAGTAAGAAAAGAAAACACAGAATGCATTTCTGGAGATGCTCGCAGAGTTAACTATTAGCAAAAGCATCCCAAACTCCTTTATCTGGAAATTAACACCAAGCACTCTCCAAATAAATAAAGGTGCTCTGAGAAGAGCATGCCTAATAATAAAATACACTTCCCCACACTCTCCATCCCCAGCTTGGTAAATTCCAATAGATTTATTAGTTAGAGGCTGCTGGTGTTAGAGGTAACTAGAGGTAGGTCATAGACCAGCTGTGAGTCTTTGGGCAAATTATTCAAACTTTCTGTGCTTCAGCTTTCTTCACTATTGAATGGGATATTACACAGAGCTATCTCTCAACATCACTGTAAAGATTAAATAGGACAAAAAGATGCAAAGCCCTTAGCACAGAGGCATAATATCCAGGCCCAACAAATCCTACCTGCTACTGATCTACTATTATCATCTATAATTGTGTTCTTACTTTTCCTTCCTAGCACTTTTCACAGTTCATAATTACTCAGTCATTCATTAAATATGGGCCACACTACTACTATGTGTCAGGTGCTACACTTTAGCATTTATCAATAGGCAGAAGTGACAAAATCTCTGCCTTCGTGGAGCTAACAATCTAATAGGAGGAGAAAGAGAATAAGCAATAGACATGCATGAGCACCTAACAGAGTATGCCCAATTGTGGGAAGTTTTAAAAAAAGAAAAGAAAACGGCTGGGCACGGTGGCTCACGCCTGTAATCCTAGCACTTTGGGAGGCTGAGGTGGGAGGATCACCTGAGGTCAGGGGTTCGAGACCATCCTGGCCAACATAGCAAAACCCCATCTCTACTAAAAATACAAAAATTAGCCAGGTCATGGTGGCACATGCTTGTAATCCCAGCTAATTGGGAGGGAGACAGGAGAATTGCTTGAACCCAGGAGACAGAGATTGCAGTGAGCCGAGATCATGCCACTGCACTCCAGCCTGGGCAACAGAGTGAGACTCTGTCTCAAAAAAAAAAAAAAAAACAAGAAAACAAAACAAAACAACAACAACAAAAAAACAGAAAAGAAAAAATGCAGGGTAAGGAGAATGGTGGGGGCAGCAGGGAGATAGTTGTAGTTTTAATGAGGGTTGTCAGGATAACTGCACTGAGGAGGTGAAATTCAGAATAAAGACTTCCAGGAGGTGAGGGACTGGGCCATGGTAATATCCAGGGCATGAGCTCTCTAGGCAGAGGGAACAACAGCCCATGCAAAGCCCCTAAGCTGAGGTCATGCAAAGAAGCCATGTGGCTGGGGCTCAGTGCAGAAGGACTCAGGAAGGAAGACAGAGTTGGAGAGCCTAAGGGGAGCTGGACAGTATAGACCTCCAGGCCACAGTGAGGACAATGGCTTTTGCTCAGAATGACAGAGGGAAGTCCTTGCGGGGTGTGGAACAGAGAAGTGACATGATCTGATGAATTTTAAAAGGATCCCTCTGGCTGTAGGGGGCAGCCAGGAGCCCATCTAAGTGGTCCAGGCAGGAGATGATGGTGGCTCAGAATGGGCTGGCAACAGTGTCCTAGGAGCAGTGAGAAATGCTGGGTTCCAGTTATGTTTTCAGGGTAAAACCTTCAAGATTTCCATAAAAACATGTTGTGGGATGTGGAAGGGGGAAAGCGGATGAAGATGACTCCAAGGATCTTTGCCCTAGCAACTGGGAGAATGGATGAATTTGCCAGAACTATGATGGGGAAGGTTTGGGTGGCACAGGCTTAGGGGGGAAGATAAATAATTCAAGTTTCAGATATGTTGAATATGACATATCCAGAACATCCAAGTTGAGATGTCTGATGGACAGCTGAGTATATATTCAAATATATATATATATATAGACTCAAGTCTAGACTTCAGGAGAGAGAGTTGTGTACACACACGCACATGCACATATTCAAGTCTGGACTTCAGGAGAGGCAGCTAAAGATATAAATTTGGGAGTTATCAGCCTCCAGGTATTACTTAAAGCATGAGGCTAGATGAGATCTCCATTAATGTAGAGAGAGAAGAGTTAAGAATTTAATTTTGGGACTCTCCACCATGAAGAGGGTGGGGAGAAAAGAGGAGAAAACAGCCAAGAGTTAAAGAAAGAATAACCAGGAAAGAAGGAAGAAAACATGTCTGTTTTCCCGGAAGTCAAATCAAGGGTGCAAGTCAAGGAGAAGGGTATGAGACACTCTGTCAATTTCTTCAATTAACAAACTTATAATCTCCTCTTCAATTTACTTATCCTCTTGAAATCCCAAGAGGGAAACTGGATTTAATCCACCCTATGCAAATACGTGTAAAGAAAGCTGTTAATCAGTTTATAATATATGATTATCTGGCAGATAAATAAATATAAATTTGGCAGATTGTCAAATTTAAATGTTGATTTGGGTTCAGAATAGCTTGACTCTTGAAAAAAATCATCTTGCTGCTAGGTCATTTTTCAGAAACAGCCTGGGGAAAATGAACTAAAAAGAGCTCTGACCCATCTCACATCTTGGGACCCCCACTTACAGCACTGGAGGGTTGAGAGGCTCTACCTCACCATTCCAAAGGAATTTTCTGAAAGAAGTGAGAATAAAAGGGTACTATTGGCAGAGACATGATTTCCTGAAAATCAAGAATGAATAGGACAAAATGAACTCAAATCCTTAGAGTGTAGCAACATAGTTTTAACAATGCATATAAACAGAGTGGTTCTGATTGTTGGAGGCAATGGAGAAGCAACTAACACATCTGAGCCCTGTTAAGTTTTAAAAAGCCATCATGAGATGACAGCTAAATGCAGTGTAGTACCCTGGATTGGATCCTGGAACTGAAAAAGGACATTAATAGAAAAATGGTAAAATCCAAATAAAAATCTACAGTTTAATTAATAGTGAAGTACCAATGTCAATTTCTTAGTTTGACAAATATCATATGGTAATGTAAGATATTAATGGTGGTGGGAAGCTTGGCAAAGCATGTATGAGAATTCTCTGTAATACCTTTGAAACTTTTCTGTTAAATCTCAAGTTATTCCTAGGTAGGGTACGTTGTACTTTCCACTCTCCTGGAGATATTCCTTGGGAGATAACTGAACAAGTCCATGGAAAAGGGAAAAAACAGAAAGAATGATTTATAGAGATGAGTAATGTAGACTCTTGTATTCTAAGAGGAAAATAAATCTTCAAGGAAAAAGACCAGGGAAAATGAAATAGAAGAATGGGGTCTATGCTTCCTCTGGTCAGAAATGAACTCAAAACTACTTCCAGCTTCCTGCTTTCCTCACTTAAAAATTTTTTTTATTATGGTAAAACACACATCACATAACATTCACCCTTTCAATCATTTCTAAGCGTACAATTCAGTGTGATTAGGTGCATTCAGAATGCTGTGCAACCACCATCAGTATCTATTTCCAGAACTTGTTTTTGCTTATTGTTTTTGAGACAGGGTCTCACTCTGTTGCCCAGGCTGGAGAGCAGTGGCGTGATCAAGGGGTCACTGCAGCCTCCACTTCCTGAGTTCGAGTAATCCTCCCACCTCAGCCTCACAAGTAGCAGGGACTACAGGTACATGCCATCATACCTGGCTAATTTTTTTTTGAATTTTAGTAAAGATGAGTTCTCCCTATATTGCCAGGCTGATCTCAAACTCCTGAGCTCAAATGATCCTCCCGCCTCAGCTTCTCACAGTGCTGGGACTACAGGCACCAGCCACCACACCCGGTCTCCAGAACTTCCTTGTCATTCCAAACAGTCCTCATTTCTTTAACACCCTACATCTAGAACTTGGTCAAAACTGAATTTGAGCAAGTAAAAAAAAAAAAACCCACAGAGATTAAATAAATGCTGTAAAACAAACATATGAAAGCAGATTTAGACACTGAGCACTTGTACATGAGCCTTTCCTAACTGCAGGAAAGGAGAAAGCAAAGAGCCTGGTACCCACGTGCCGGAGAAATTCAAATGTCAACAAAACTGGCCACAGATGTTAGGGTTGTTTCAGAACATGATAAAAGCCCAAGTCTTCCATGTCAGGTGACCTCATTACTTACATGCAAACACCAACTGGAATGAAAATTGTGTGCAAACTCAGAGACATACCTGGAGATCTTTACTCACCACCACCCCTAGCATCTGCCAAGAGTTGTGTCGTCACACCCCAGGCAGGGGAAGGGTCAGAGGGCAAAATGAAGGCTGCAAACTCAAAGGCCCATGACCAATGAGTAAAAGAGTCTTTTGAAACTAAAATACATAATCTAGACATTTTGTTCTCATATATAAGATATAGGGATGTCCATCAAGAAATACACTCTTCACTAATTTTCTTCAAATACAGAGTTCTGTCAGATTCCCTTTCACACTCTCACTTCCAAGCCCAAGGTGGTTGCAGAGGGACTGGTCTCTGTCATGAGAAAAGCCTGCAAGTGGATGAAAGAAGTGAGAATAAAAGGATACTATTGGCAGAGACGTGACTTCTGCGAGTGAGTGCTGTGTTGCTACCATGTTGGGGACACAATGGGATTCATGGAAACCATGGTAAACTGGACAGTTTATATCTCAACCATTACTAGGAATTCCAGGCTAGAGTTGCCAAATCTTATAATTTTTTAAAGAAGTCATTAAGTTGCATTTTTATATCGCTCACAACTGTCTGGTTTTGGCTCCAAACAATGTTTTCTTCATGTTACGTGGGCCGACATCTTTGGGATTGAATTTGATCTCTCAACCACCAGTCTGTGGTCTCTGAGTTATAGACACAAGCTCTGATGTGAGTCGCAGAAGGCTGAACACCCTGATAAGAATGAACGATTATCTAACTGTATCATGATCAAATAACTAACCCATAAGCCCAATGTAATATTCGTTCATTGTAATGACTCAGTGGATTCTCACCCTGGGAGCTCCTCCTTACCCTTAAAGACCATGTCAGATCCAATTTTTTCTTTTCTTTTCTTTTTGAGACAGGATCTCACTCTGTCGCCCAGGCTGGAGTGCAGTGGTGTGAGCTCAGCTCACTGTAGCCTTGACCTTCCAGGCTCAGGCAATCCTCCCACCTCAGCCTCCTGAGTAGCTGGGACTATAGGTGCGCACCACCACACCCAGCTAATATTTATGTTTTCTATAGAGATGGAATTTTGCCATGTTGCCCAGCTGGTTTCAAATTCCTGGGCTTAAGCAATCCTCCAGTCTCAGCATCCCAAAGTTCTGGGATTACAGGCATGAGCCATAGTGCCCAGCCTTGTCTGACCCATTTAAACAGCCCTCACTCCACTCTCACAGTGGTAGGACCTAACCCTTTCCTAAGACATTAGAATAACATTTTTGTAACAAGTACTGCTAACGCTTATGAGTGCTTTAAATATTGGTTATTATCATGGGCAAAACAGTTCACCCTCAAATCACTGACAAAATGCCAAGTAGTAAGTTTAGTACACATTTTGGTCTCATGGGAAGATCTAAAATGAGGCCACTAAAAAACAACTGCCTGTCAAAAAACTATTATAAACTATACTTAAAAAAATAAGTATGTGACTAAAAACTATTAATCATACACGTTACTTTTAAATAATAAACTTATAATAAATCCCATTTCAGCTCATAAATCCCTTAGATCTCTTCAAAGGCCATGAGTTTAAGTGATGTCTTCTTTTTCCCAGGACATTAGGCAGTTATGAAAAGGAGAGAGAATGTGCAGTTCATCGATAGGGTTAATTTTGCTTCATTTAGAAATAATCAAAAGAAATGGTGACAAACACAAACAGATTACTAGGCACTTCTCCAACCAGGAAAAAATATACTAAATGTCAGTTGACAAAAACAAATTCTCTATCTCTAGGAAGGAATTTTAAGATTTTTTTTTTCCTAAAGCAACACCAATCACAAATAGAATAATCAGAACAACTTTTTTTTAGAAAGAAGTATTAGGGAGAGAAAGGAGCCCTAGATCCTAAAAAGATCTGTCAATGAAAGAAAAAGAAGGCTATTCCTAGTTTCATTAACTTATGCATAACTAATAACAATACGAATCTCCACTTATTCATTCATCTATCCATCGCCTGCGTGACTGCTTATCACATATGAGGGATTGAAGGTGCTGGCCTCAAGTCTAGACTCTGGCCTCAAGTCTAGATAGACCGTATATCAACAGAAGAGAGAATTCAATTGTTTCCAATTCACATGTGCTTTGCTGCTTAAATTTCCCCATCAAGGATCAGGGGGAAATTTAAGCAGCAAGGCAAATATGAGCTGAGTCTTTGAGGCTGTGTGGAAGTTAGTCACAGGACAATGGATAAAAGGACATTCTAGGCCTGATAACAGAAATTCATGAAGATCTGGATTGAGAGAAGCATGAGTTGTATGATGGAAATTAAAAATAGGTCAGTTAGGCAAAAGGTGTGTGAAGGTGCAGGTTGCCTGTAACTCAGCAGGGGCTGTAATGACAAGCCTAAGGAACATGTGGGTGAATCCACCGTTAGAACGAGTCTGTGACCAGGGCAGAACAGTGGGAAACAAACTTAGTGAGAAAGGATGGGACTTGCCTTAACTGTAAAGTAAAGAGGAGTCACAGGTGGCTTAGAGAGAAAGATACCATGACAGATTCTGGGAAGATTAAGCAGGCGGCATTGTGTATGATGTAGGAAGTGGGGAAGAATATTTTAGGACAGAAGCAATGAGAACGGTGCTGAGATTTTTGTGGAAGAAGTGGGCGGATGGAAGAGGGGTATTTCTTGTCCCTGAAATTGGTGGTGGTTGTGGGCAGGGGAATAACTTTCTCCTTCCTAAAGATGCTTCCAGAACTATAGGGAAAATATTTCCCATAATTTTATAAACCCTCTTTGCAAAATGAACCAAATCTACACAAATAGAATGGGGCTGTTAGAGTTAAAAGTTTCCCCTCTAGCAAAACTTAAGAAATACTTAAGGGAAAAAAATAGTCAAGTAAACAAATCCTAGTGAATCTTTAAATAAAGCACCTCACTAGAGGGTCTCCCAGGGGAGTTTGAAGTAGGAAGCACGAAGAAGGAGAAGAATTTACCCACAGATGAGTCACTGTCCTTTCTTCCAACGTTCCCTGCCCCTTCCACCAGAAGATATTCAGCACTTCTGTTGAAAAGGGTTTGGTATCTCTGGGAACATTCTGGATGTGATGGGGGAGATGTGAAAACGATCCTCCCACCACACACTCTCAGGGAGCTGTGCGCCTAGTGGGGACCCATTACCAGGGACATCTAACTTTCCGATACTGCTATTTATTCTAGGGAAATCATCCTGTCTTGCTGCTCACCGTCAGGGCCAGCTCCCTGGGAGACAAACCACTGGCCACTGTGCACTACAAGGAGTGCACTTCTAACCTTAAAGGGCAAGAGGAAAACAGACAAACTTTGCCTTGGTGCTCCCTGTCTAATGGAGCTGTGAAGAATTTCAATCCCCAGAGAGCTGGGCTACAGAAAAGAGAACAGCCACATGGAATGGGAACTGGGGGAGGGTCCTGCTTTCTCTAGAATCCTGCAAGGTTCTCCTTTACATTGACAGATACAGAAAGAACTAATATTAGTAGTGATGTATAATTAATAATATTTTATCGCAAGTAGAACACTGAATAAAAGCAGTCTGTCTGACATTTACTGGTTCAGAAAAGTCACACATCTGCAAACAGAAATAGCAATAACAGCTACATAGGAATGGTCTTCATAAGATGCATGGGCCCTGTCCAGTTAGGTTACAAGAAGTCTCTTCTCCATGTGCATATAATGCACATGTTCCACATTAAACTTTGCTGATTGTTTCCTTCTTCTCCAAATCATCACACCTATACCCCCTAACTAAATTGGGTGATAGAAATGTTCTGTATCTATACAGTCCAGTAAAATAGCCACTACCCACAATTTTCTACTGAGCACCTGAAATGCAGCCAGTGCAACTGAAGAACTGTATTTTTAATCTTATTTAATTTTAACAATTTAAATGGCTAATGGCTGTGTTACAGAAAAACACAGCTTTACTCTGTTCTCAAACTTTAATGTGTGTACAAATCATTAGGAACCGTTTTAAAGTGCAGACTCTGATTTGACAGGTCTGGGTGGGCCTGAGAGTCTGCATCTTGAAGAGCTCCCAGGTAATACTGATGCTGCTGGTCCATGGATCACACTTTGAGTAGCAAGATTCTAACTGCTCAGGAACCACCAGTTCCAGTGTGTCTCAAATGCTGGGTGGATCAATTGTCTCTAAATTTTTCTGATCATACAGCCTGCCAGAAAAAAATTCCTGAGTGCCACTGTACTAACATCTTACATGTGTTATAAAACAAAACATACACAACAGAAAATGGTAAATGTCAGAAATGATGAAATAAGGAATATTTTATAATGATGATCACAGTAAGTTCACATTATTAATAGTTAATACCTCAAGGCAAAATATACACTTGAAATGAGATTCATTGTTAATAATAAGGGAACTACAATCCGCTTTTCAAAAAGTCTTCTTGATAATTCCAGATTTCTTTAAATCAGATCCGAATAGGTAGGCACTGGTGTTTTAATCTCACACCGTGACCCACAGGGTCAGATGGCTCCTACAGGGACAGATGGGTCAGTGTAGTCATTTCTACATGTGTGCATGAGAAAGAGAGAAAAGGGTTTTACATTTACATTGCTGGTGTTCTCTTCAATCTGCAATCGCTTCATAGAAATTTTTTGAAGCCATGTGTATATTTCATGAGAGTTAATTTAGCTAAAACTACAAAAAGCGATCCACCAGTTCACCTCACTGAGGTCTCAGCTAAAAGTGCCTCCTTGAACCCAGTCCTTCTGCAGGCCCCTCCTGCTGTATACAGCACAGGTGACCTCCGACGTTCACACCAAGCCAGGACGCCAGCTTCAACCTGAACATTAAATATTACGACATTTCATTTCTCCCCTAATTTTCAATAAAATATATAAAAATAGACACCCCAGTTCTCCTTCAACACTAAGTATGTCTACCCTACTTTGGTAACCACTGTCTAGATAGTACATAGAATTTCCAGAATTATTATAAAGCTCTCAAATAAAATTTACCTCCAACAATGATATTGAGCATTATGTTCTTGAAAACACAAGGTGGAAATTCTTCTTAAATTAGTATGTTAAGGTAACTACAATTTCAACAGAGTTTACTGGGAACTGAAGGAAATTACTTCAGGCTTTATATGGAAAAATCAATGTACAAAAGTTGTCAAGCTCTTGAGAAAGGAGAGTGCCCTGGCCAGGTGCAGTGGCTCCTGCCTGTAATCCCAGCATTTTGGAAGGCTGAGGTGGGAAGATCACAAGGTCAGGAGATCAAGACCATCCTGGCCAATGTGGTGAAAGTCTGACTCTACCAAAAATACAAAAAATTAGTTGGATGTGGTGACGTGTGCCTATAATCCCAGCTACTCGGGAGGCTGAGGCAGGAAAATTGCTTGAACCAGGGAGTCAGAGGTTGTAGTGAGCCGAGATTGTGCCATTGCATTCCAGCTTGGTGACAGAGCAAAACTCTGCCTAAAATACATATATATAGTGCCCTATTAGATGTTAACATACATTACAAATTCAAAATGATGTGGTACTCGCACAAAAATCAATAGGTAGATCAAAGGCACAATAAAGAATCAGGAATAGATTGGGATGTACATACAGAAATCCTGACTATAATAAAGGTGGCATTTCATTCAATGGCAAAGTTAGGTTAATGTAATAAGTGCTCTTGGCAAAGGTGGCTACCTAGAAGAAAATAAAAGTTAGACTCCCTGTCTCACTCCCTACTAACCCATTGGTTCTCAAAGGGGGGCAGTTTTGCCCATCAGCAGACATTAGACAGTGTCTGGAATCTGTCACAACTGCAGGGATGGGGGGTTTGCTAGGAGAATTTTGTGGGTAGATACCAGGGAGTCTGCTCAATATCCTACAATGCACAGGACAGTCCCACATACAATTGTCTGGCCCAAAATGTCAATAGTACCAAGGCTGAGAAATTCTACCCTTACCCTACCTTAACCCTCATAGCTAAACAATTAAAGAGGAATGCTATTAGAAGATAGGCGCCAATGTGAAACCTGTTTTCTCCACTCCTGAAATGTGTGGACACTAGCTTGGACAAGTACCACTCTGAGTCTCATTTCCTTCATCTTGGCTTTTGGGAATAAAGATAATGTACATCACGAAGCAATGCACAAGGACTCTGGCCAGCCACAGCAGTAAATAAATGGTAGCTATAATGGCTATTATCAAAAATGAGAAATCACATTAAAAAGTACCTGCAAACACATAAATGTTCTTTACAAGAAAAGGCGGCATTTTGTTCCTAAGATATTCAGGTTGCTTGATGGAGCAATTTTGGAGACTTAAACTGTAGCAATATATTACAAATTCCCCAGGAGCAGGAATTGTGTCCATCTCATTCTCTCTAAAATTTTGTTTTTCGGAACAGAGAGAAAATAACATACTGATAGCCCTAGAACCATTATTTGCATATAACCACTTGATGCAGAAACTGACAAGACCCAGCCAGCCTGCTGAATGGAGCCATTTGGGGAGCTCTAAGTGGTCTGCAGTGGTAGCCCTATATTCTGAAACCAGCTGGAGAATTAGCCAGGCCTCTGGTCCCACAGCATAGCCATGGGGACTGGGGACACTACAAAGCCCAGAAGATTCTCAGAATTCTCTGAGGATGTTTCTATAAGCTCTGGGGCCTCTGAGCTGAAAGATGATGTATTTCTGTGTCAGGAGTCTCAAGATGAAACTTGAGCTCTATACTCATCACACACTCCTACTACCCACTCCAAACTTCTTCAGCCTCATTTTCCTAGATATAAAATGAGAAGTGGGGAATAAGGGAAGATCGTGGTACCTTTCAGTTACAAAAGAGGGCATGTCTAAAACCTCTGCTGAAAGCACAGTAGTGTTTTCAACAAATATTAACAATAAAAACAACCATCATGAGGACATAGTGAGAATTAATTATAATACTTAAAACATACAAGAATGAAGCAAAGTGCTCTCAGACTCTCAGAAACAGGTGTTATGTGAATACAAGTTACTAATTTGGTTTTTAAGTCTTTGTAGCCATTTTAAGTTCCAACTCATGGTCGATAAATAAGAAGTGAATGAAATGATATACTCATATTTATAGCATATTCTCATATACTTACAGCATTTTTGTAGCATTTACATCTTTGTAAATGATTCCATCTTTCAATCATTTAAAATGTAAAATGTGGATAGATTTTAGAGACAAGCATTATATCAAAATCTCAAGAACATTTAAATCACTAATAATGTGCTTATATACATCTGAACGGTACATCTCACCTACTTCTGCATTCATATCTAAAAGTGTAAAATTCAATTACTAGTCTTTTCCAGGACCCATCACCGGTAATCCCCATTATATTGTTTTCAGCTTGAAAAACACACAAAAAAATCTAAGTTACTTCTGATTGACAAAGAGGAAAAAATTTCAGTTTTTTCAATTCAACAGAGTTAAACAGGTAGACCATTCAACACAAGACTGATACAAAGATTTAAAGTAAGACAATCTGAGTTCCTATATTTAATATGAGATGGACATATAAATAGAAAACGCTAACACTTTAGTAAAATATTTGCAATTAAATTACCTACACTGTATGTATATGATTCTCAAAATATGTCTAAGTGTCCCTGTAGTCTACCTTGCAATGCCACCAAATAAATCTTCCTAGAGAGTCCATTTTTATTTAAAGATTGTATGTACATGTGGGAAGAGGGGGCCTCTATTTTATTTAAAAACAAATACAGATATTTCATGGTACTGAAGTATTCATCCAAGTTTTAAGATTAACAGGAAATTTCAAAGAAATTTACTGCTCGTGCTTTTGTTTGGGTACCTGATGGTTGTTCTCTGTCATTTCAAAATAGTTCGGGGGAAAGGTTGGAAATCACTAGTATGCTAATTCTCTCTCAGAAGAGACAGAAAATAAAACTAAAAAATAAAATGTGGGGAAAGACACAGGCCAATCATGGGCAGTTATAGAACAGGGATGTGGAAAATGAGCTCTCATACCAACTATGCATGTCTCTCTCTTGTTCTCTCCACCGGGATAAAGGCTGAGGCTTTGGAGGAAGAGAACAAGAGTAACTCGGCAAACCATTTAGGAGTGTGGATTGGAAAATACTCTTTCCCCCAAGAGAATGTGTCTTTACACTGGCATATTAGATTGGAAAGTGCAAACACAATAATTAACGGCGAATTCTGAACCTTCAACACACCAGAAAAGGGTGTCACTCCAGAGCGAGATGGGAAAACCGGAGGAATAAATTAAGGCAGTCTTGGTGATGCTGGACAGCTCCTGGGGGGGCGGGGCGGGGTACGGTGGCAGCCTGGAGAGCTAATCAAATCCTCCACACACCTCAGGAAGCTCGAGAAAACTGATGAGGAAAGATACCACGCCAGAAACAAGGGCAGCTGCCAGCAATGGGTGTTCGCCCTTTCTAAATCCGAATCCAAAATAATGACCCACGTGCTAAACAAACAGCTTCTCATTCCCCGCTCTGCCTTAAGGAAGAGCTCTGAATTCACCTTCCCCAATGTCTGCTCTCTGGTAATAAACCTGCGGCTGCGGTTTCCCATCACAGTAGCACTCATCAATCAGTGCTAAACCCACCGATGCTTTCTTCCCCATGTGTGATTCCAACAATCAGTGCACTCCAGGGCTGATCCTCGGCCTTGCGTGTGAGCACTTTCTAGGGCACACCCCAGTAGGCGCTACCACCCCCTGTGTATTTCGCTTAATTATAAAACCTCTTTCTAGAAGCCCTATAATTCTCCCAAGAGTCAAGGTAATTGGTAAAAATTAGACATGAAGAGACACAGGCCACTTAAAGAGGACACTTGCGACTATCATTTTTTAAAGGATTTTTTTCGTTTCAATATAATTTTGTACTTTCCCAATTTTGCCCTTTTCAAATGCCAGAGAAAATGTTCGTGTTATCTTGTAGGCTATAAAAAAGGCAATATAATGCATTTGTACTTCACTTAAGGTCCACAAAGATTTCCTTTCTTCGAAGGCCATCCTTTGAATGTCTTTTAAAAGAAAAAGAAGAGTGAAAAATAATGGACATCTATTCTTGTGGCAAATCACTGTTATTTTGGCAATGAAAGGAGTGTGTGTGTGTGTGTGTGTGTGTGTGTGTGTGTGTGTCTGTTCTATTACTTGAAGTCTGTGCTCTGCGGCTGCATTACCAAGCTATACTGTTGGTACCGATAAATATGTAAATCAAAGACAGATCTATCTTACAATGAATTTATGGTCCTTTAGTGAATGATTGAAGCAAAATTTTAGGGCATGATTTTATCCTACTCAATTAATGCAAATTCTATTGAGTAACATCTATTCAGGACCTGGCACTCTGAGCAAGCAATGGGAATCCAAAGATGGAAAAGGATTCAGCAAAGGGAGTGGAGGTGGGCAGGCATCTAAAACACAATAACAGGAGAGGCTGAGATTCCAGCAATTGCTGTGGGTCGAAGGCAGGATAGGCAGCTTGAAGGGTGCATGATTATCTCTACCGATGCAAGCGTAACACAGAAATCTTAGATGCTGCAAGATGGCAGCAGTGGCATGGGTTAGGGACAAACAATGCTACTCTGGAAAAGTGAGGCTAAAAGAGAAGTTTTCACATAAAAATACAGATTTCTGGCTTTTCTTGAAAAAAGTACAAGACCTGGCAACATGGGATAACCATAGGACAGAGCTGAGGCATTGACTCACCACTTCCTAAGAGGTCCCCATCCAATGAGCCAGGCCCCTATAGGCATCTAAACTTGCAAGCCCTGTCTTAGAATAAAGACAGAGTCTTCAGGATTTTAGATTCTGGGCTTCAAGAGGAGAAACAAAGGGTAAGGGCTGAGCACTCTCTGAGATTTACTTTCCTGGAAATAAAACAGCAAAAGCCAAAAGGATTGTTTCTCTTGCATCATTTGACCCTGGGTGGTCAGGGCTGACTCATTCAGTCATCTGTGCTGCTCATAAGTTCTTGAGAGTACAGCTTGCTGATACGGCCTAAGAGGAAAAATTTCTCAGACTCCAAGCATGTGGTCAATTTGGAATGAAGCAGCTCACTGCATTTTCAGCAACCCACTGTATCTCTTCTAAGAATCACTGGAGGAATCTGTTACAAGGACTGCAGTAGCCTTGGCTACGTCGGCCACTAGAGAAGTGGGCCCCGGCCAGTGGGGCTCACCACAGCGCCACACACACCCTCCCCCAGGCTTGTCTCCAGCGTCAGGCCCCCCGGCTTCTCATGCTGCCCTCCCACTGTTTCCCTTTGGACACTGCATTCCAGTTGTTCCACAGTGTCAGTAGTGGGGAGGCCCTTTCCACGATTTCTCTCCCTATTCCAATCTACCCATCATGCCAGACCCAGAGCAAATGGCAGACACAGAGCCTCGTTTTCTAAAGCACTCTCATTAACAAATTCCAGATTAGAGAGGTAAACCTAGACCTGTAGACTTAGCTGGGCAATTATATAATTTGCATATACATTTTGCAGCCCTAGTAGACAGGTAAGTTTCTTGAGATCTAGGAGCTCCTTAGAGTCATCTTTGTACAGTGAAATTACATATGCATGTTTATCTTTGAAAAATACAACTAAAAGGGATAAATGTTTACCACTTAAAACAATGACAGTTTGGTGGCTCACGCCTGTAATCCCAGCACTTTGGGAGGCTGAGGCAGGTGGATCACAAGGTCAGAAGCTTGAGACCAGCCTGGCCAATATGGTGAAAAGCTGTCTCCACTAAAAATACAAAAAAAAAATAGCCAGGCATGGTGGCACATGTAATCCCAGCCTCTCAGAAGGCTGAGGCAGGAGAATTGCTTGAACCCAGGAGGTGGAGGTTGCAGTGAGCTGAGACCATGCCATTGCATTCGAGCCTGGGCGACAGAGCAAGACTCTGTCTCAAACAAAACAAAATAAAACAAAAACAATGCCAGTTATTGTACTCAATAGGCAGACGTGCCCTAGAATGAACTCAAGAAAGGAGACGTGGAGTTTCTGTTCTCTCAATGTCAATTCTCATAAGCACCTCCCTAGGTGCCAACATCTCACCACCCTAAATGTGATTCCAATGAATACTCACTATAAACCCAAACCAACTTGCCTCCCCACGGGGTTCACTGTTGGAAACAGCAATCTGTTCTAGTCCTGAAGGAAGACATGCATTGTTCAGGTAGAGAGATGCCACAGTATTACATTTTATGGGCACTTCAAAAGATTTTCAAGGGTAACTTTGATTGTACACATTTTCCACCTTCCATAAGAATTTTAGAATTGCAGGCTCTATGTTAACTACAGCCCCTACCCCAATCCTAGGCCAAAAGTCGCCTGATAAATGTCCACAGAGCTCCCTAGTGTCCCAGTCCCTGTACCATATAAGGCGTTACTCTACAGAAGCTGTAGGCAAATGACTTCAACTCATCCGTGATGAAAAACACACCAATGACACCCTAGCTCCATGTGTGAACAACGACAATTCAACAGCTGACAAATGGCCAGCAGCATGCCTTTTGGTACTGCACTTACATCTACAACCATAAAACAACCTAGAATTAAACCCACACTCATGAAACATCAGAAGTGACGTTTTAATAACTGACTCCTCTTAGCCATCAAGTTTCAAGATCTTTAGCAACTCATTCTAAGGAAAACTGCTTGAAGAAAACGAAGGATCGCTTAACTACACTTAGAATTCAGAGTGAGTACAACTGTATCATCTGTTAAAAATCACTAAGTGTTCGAAAGAAAGAGTTGAGAAAATGAAGTACAAACTTTCTACTTATTTACTAAGTATTTCATATTCAGCTATTCATTCTTGAGTCAAAGTAACTGACTTGACTAAATTCAATACACTTAGAATTAAGAACAATTTACAGTTAGATGTGTGGCTTGGCCTGCCATGGTAAAATGAAATGGCAGTTATTAGAATTTTCAAAAGAGAAGAGCAGGTAATTTTTCATGGATGTAAATGAAATCTGTCAAAATGGTAGTGAGCCCAGAGGAATGTTACTGCACTTGAGAACTACTTTTGGAATGACTCATTAATAATTTAGTTAGACTGTCAATGATGCGCTCCAATTACTCAAACACCACTAGAAAACATTTCATTAGGAGATTTAAATAAACTCTTCCTGCCTCATGCTCGTTACTCCCCATGTTTGCCCAAAAGAAATCAGGCCCAAGTTAAAGCTGCTTCTCCAGAAACATATCCTTGGTTTCCCTTCCAGTGGGAGGTGGCATGAGACACATATCTCATTTACTTAGTTAGACTGCAAGTTCCTGGAAGGCAGGCTCCATGTTCAGCTGAGCCCGGCACTTGCAGCCACCACATAGAGCTTCCTAAGGGACTTCCCACCACATAGAGCTCCTAGCGCCATGACCTGAAAAGAATACACGCTCAGCAAGTACTTGTGAATGAGTGAGGGAATCGATGCAGGCTTGAAGGGTTCTGTTTGGTGATTCTGGCACAGCCCAAGCCCAGTTATTTGCTAAAAACTTTATGTTAACCCTTCAAACACATTAGGTTGATATCGAAGTTTCACACAGTCATCTCATGGTGATTCTTGCAATGAACTTCTTTTGGACCAACAGTGATCTAGAAAGTGTATCTACGTCTCTTTCAGTGTGCTCCACGTGAAAAATATTAACCAAGCATTTCTATCCCTTTTACGAGCTAAGTCATTTCATTTAACAGCATCTATAGCTGTCAGAACTTTCGCAGACTTTGTGAAAAGCATCGTTTTAACTGTCTGAATTAAAAATTCATCACGTAAGTCTTCCTTTGTTTGGTTTTAACTACTTAAACTCCCTACTGATACAGAAAAAGTTCTGGGTTTTTTCTGGGTTTTTTTTTTTTTTTGGTTGTTTTGTTTTGGTTTTTTTCAGTCAGGGTCTCATTGTCGCCCAGGCTGGAGCGCAATAACACAGTCACCTCATACTGCAGCCTCCACCTCCTGGGCTCAAGCAGTTCTCCCACCTCAGCCTCCCGGGTAGCTGGGACTACAGGTGTGCGCCACTACACCCAGCTAATTTTTAAAATTTTTAGTAGCTACTCAGCCTTGCTATGTTACCCATGCTGGTCTGGAACTTCTGAGCTTGAGAGAGCCTTCTGCCTTGGCTTCTCAAAGTGCTGGGATTACGGGCGTGAGCCACCGTGCCTAGCCCTGTTGTTTTTTGTTTGCTTATTTTTAAGATCGTTGGGGTCTTTTCCTCATAATCCAAAAAAAAAAAATGCAGTTATTGCATTTGCTAGGAGATAAAATACCTGTACTTAAAAATTACATTTTACAATGACTCTTCTTCCAACCTCCACCACTCCTCCCACCCAATACTATTGGGGCTGGAAGTGGGGGTGATCCTCTTGATCATCTTTGCCTTAATTTACATGATAAATTACCAAACTTTTGCAGTTTTCTTAAAAAAAAAAAAAAAAAAAAAGGCAGTTCCAAAGACCCAACGCAGAGTTACCCAAGGAATTTCCTTCTCTGGATCTGCTTGTCCAGAGGTCGAAATGTTCATTCAGTCATCAGGCAGGCAGTTCAGGAACTCTGGACTAGAGTGAGCTCAAACCCAAGGAGACTGCCAACCTCCCTTTCTTGAAAACTCTTCTGCATACAATGTCTCATTTTCCGCAATAGTTTGCCCCTTTTTGTCTTCGGGAAAGTAAGTTCATTTGTTCATGCCGTCCTCAGTGGAAGTAAAGAACCCCTATTGAGACCCCAGCTTCACTGCTGGCTTGTAATGCACTATTCCCCAAAGAGGGGGTTCTTATTTCTGAAGAGGGGCTTCCTCACCCACCTTGCCCCATCGGATAACTTAGAGTTCGGTATAAACCTTGCAAATCATGTAGTACCAGCCCCTCATTGTAGCAGCTAGAAAATGGAGGCCCAGAAAGATCCACTCATGTGCCCCCTGCACAACACTGCTTACCAGTAGCCAAGTGCAGTCTAGAACACAGGCCTTCTGGCCACGAGTACCCTGTTCTTTCTTACCTAGCTTGGTGCTTACGGCTCTCCTGGGAGTAAAGTGGCAAGCCCCAGTAGTGTTGCTGACTACCAGGCATGAAGCCAGGCAAGAATTAGGTCCTCTACACCCTTGCTACTCAAAGTGCATGCCATAGGCCATCAGCATCTGCCCCATCTGGAAATGAGTTAGAAAATGTAGAGTCCCAGGCCTCCCCCAAGACCGGCTATATATCAGACTCTGCTCTTTAACCATAACCCCAGGGGACTCACAGGCACATTAAAGTTTGAGAAGTGTTGCTCCACAGCAAGAAAAAAAAAAAAGATGCATCTTCACATTTTGAGTTAAGCTCAGGCCAAGTCCTGAGCTCACGTCACCTCCTATGGCAGATCACACTGAAGGATGCGCTGGTGATTTGACCCCAATGGACTTCTCACCTCTAAACACTAAGGCCAACTAGGTAATCTCCAGAATAGAATCACTGGAGCCCAGTGGATGCCTTATATAATCCATACAACGCATTTGTCAGTTTTATTTTGTTTCCTTGCTCAAATTCTGATTTACTTACAGACTACTGAGGGGTAAAATGGGAGAAAGGTTGAGAATAAAAGTATCTTCCCTCACTTTTTATCTTAAGTGTTTCTCCACAAGAATTGTGGGTAAAGGAACACAGCACGCACTTCATGCCTTGATTAAGAATGCAGGTACGGGAGTCAGGCTTCTTGGGAGCACGGCAGAGCTCTGCTTGCTGCCATCTGTGTGACCTTGACAACTCAACATTTGTGTCCCAGTTTTCTCCACCTTTAAAATGGGAACAAAAGTGACACTTATTTCATAGGCGTATGATACGGATAAAATGATAATGACCAAGCCTGGCATACCGTGAGTGCTCGCTCTCTATGAGCTACTGTCATTATACATATCCTGTGTGTCAGCATCACTTAAAACCCCTGCGGCCTCCAGAATAGTTTCTTCTTGTGATTGACCCAGATAATAATCAACAGCCAATCAACATAAAGAAACCAATAATGGGCTGGGCATGGTGGCTCACACCTGTAATCCCAGCACTTTGGGAGGCCGAGGCAGGAGACTCTCTTGAGCTTAGAAGTTCCAGACCAGTCTGAGCAACAATGGTGAAACATGGTCTCTACCAAAAATACAAAAATTAGCCAGGTGTGGTGGCGTGTGCCTGTAGTCGCAGCTACTTGGGAGGCTGAAGTGGGAAGACAGCTTGAGCCTGGGAGGCGAAGTTTGCAGTGAGCTGAGATCATGCCACTGTGCTCCAGCCTGGGTGACAGAGTGAGACCCCATCTCAAAGAAATAAAAAGAAAAGAAACCAATGTGCAGCCAGGCTCAGTGGCTCACATCTGTAATCCCAGTGGTTTGGGAAGCCAAGGTGAGAAGATCGCTTGAGGCCAGGATTTCAAGACCAGCCTAGGCAACATAGCGAGATCTCATTTCTACAGAAAAAGAAACAGAGAGACAGAGAGAGAGAGA
>CAUYLG010042338.1:0-12371 GCA_963573385.1 Cacajao melanocephalus
GATAGACTGGATAAAGAAAATGTGGCACATATACACCATGGAATACTATGCAGCCATAAAAAGGATGAGTTCATGTCCTTTGCAGGGACATGGATGAAGCTGAAAACCATCATTCTCAGTAAACTAACACAGGAACAGAAAACCAAACACTGCATCTTCTCGCTTGTGAGTGGGAGTTAACAATGAGAACACATGGATACAGGGAGGAGAACATCACAGACTGGGGCCTGTAGGGGTTGGGGTGCTAGGGGAGGGAGAGCATTAGGAGAAATACCTAATGTAGATGCTGGGTTGATGGGTACAGCAAACCACCATGGCATGTGTATACCTATGTAACAAACCTGGATATTCTGCACATGTATCTCAGAACTTAAAGTATAATAATCATAAAAGAAGAAACATTCATGACATAAAAAACAAAAACAACAACGACAACAAAATTAGCCAGGAGGGTCGGCTAGTGCCTGTAGTCCCAGCTATTCAGAAGGCTGAGGCAGGATCGCCTGAATCTGGGAGGTAGAGGTTGCAATGAGCCGAGATAGCGCCACTGCACTCCAGCCTGGGCAAAGAGTGAGACTCGGTCTCACACACACACAAAAGAAACAGGGCAAACTCAATAGAAAATATAATCCCCTTAAAAACATCCATAAAACTATAAAATTCCTAGGAACTAACCTAACAAAGAATATATATAGTTTTATAAAGAACTATTTTAAACTCTATAGAACTTAATAATGCATATTTAACCATGTACGTGGTTGAAAAACATTAAGACTGTTAAAATATTTTTCCTCATACACAGATACACACAAATAACCTATAAATTATTCAATATTTCAATGGACTATAAAAAGAGAATGATAAAGATATTCTCAAATTCATATGAAGAAAATAAATGAAGGACAACAGATGATTTTGAAAAAGACTAAAACCATAACTAACGATGGTAGTTGCCTACACAACAACCATTTCCCCATTCTTTCTCATTAGCAGAGGTCTTATTTTGTTCCCCTCCTTCCATGCAATGGAAGAAATGACCCTATTTCCAGGTCCTCCCAAGCGTACATCCTAAGTGGTCTTAGGTAATCATTGTGGGCCTAATCTCTTCGCCTGTAGTTGGGTTATATATGGACATGTGTGTGCTCTGGCCAATGACGTGTGAAGGGAAGCCTACTGGAGGCCCTCTGCAAAGGTTTTTTCATTCTTAAAGAGGCAAGTAAAGATAGCCCCTCTTTTAATATTGTGCTTTGGCCTGTCAGAATATGGTCCCTGCTATCCTGCAGCCATTTTGTAACCAGGAGGAGAAAACCAACATGCCGATGACAGCCATACTCAGTGAGAAAGAGTGGGATATTTAATGATATTGTTGCACCTTTGAATTAACCTGCTCTGGACTTCTTGTTCATAGCATAATAAATGGTCCTTTCTCATTGTATTGAAAAAATGGAGTGACAATCATAAAAAGGAACAAAACAATGGCATTTGCAGCAACTTTGATGGAATTAGAGACCATTATTCTAAGTGAAGTGACTCAGGAATGGAAAACCAAACATCATATGTTCTCACTCGTAACTGCAAGCTAAGCTGTGAGGACGCAAAGGCATGAGAATCATATGATGGACTTTGGGGACTTTGCGGAAAGGGTAGGAGGCAGGTGAGGCATAAATGACTACACATTGAGTACAGTATACACTGCTTGGGTGATGGGTGCACCAAAATATCAGAAATCCCACTAAAAGACTGAGACATGTAACCAAACACCACCTGTTCCCCAAAAACCTATTAAAATAATTTTTTTAAATGGGAACAAAAAATAACAGTACTACAGGGAAACACAGAGGGGACCTAACCCAGTCAACTGGGGCAGGAAAAGATTCCTTGATGAGATGGTATCTAAGCATATGAAGGGAATTTTGGGCAAATATTGAGTTGAAGGTGGATTTAGGAAGCTAATGATGATGGTCAATGCAGTGATGGTGCTGGTGTTGCTAGAGGCGACAGCATGTACAAAGCATTGAGGCCAGAGGAAGCATAACAAGCTTGTGCGCACATTTTAAGTATTCCTGAAGGGTTTAATATAGGGGAATAGAGAGATATTGATGGTGATATATGTGGTTCGAGAGGTAGGCAGGGGACAAAATATGAATTAATAAAAGCCATCATTGTTCTAGGTAAACTGCACTGTACCAAACAACTCCACGCATATGTTCTATTGTTAATTACAGCCAAAGAGAATCTTCATAATGCATACAAAGTACCAGTTATCTAAAAATTTCACAAAATATTAAAATATTTCATATCTCATAAGAAATAAAAATTCATTTTATTCTTATGTTAAACCCTATTCAAAGACAACAGAATCTGAGTTCAAAATTATTTAGAAAATATTTATGATTCTGTTATCTTGTTTTTTCTACAAGTCTACTAGCTTTAATATGGCAGAAAAAGAAAAAAATGAAGGGGAAAATGTTGGCAAACTCAAACAGGAAAATCAAGGTCTATTACATTAAATCTTCATTTAAATAGAATTCCATTTGAATAATAATTCCTTAAATTGTTACTTTGGTTGAGTAATAAAATGTGATTTTCAGTATATAACTAAAAGTATATTTCAGTATTATCATACTTGAAGATGGTATACTAAAAGTATGTCTTGAAGTAGTAACAAATAGTTAAACTAAAGGTAGGTTATAATTTTGTTCTCACGATAAGAAGGCAAGATGAAAACTCATTTTGTTCTTTCTTAAAACTCCAGAATATTTCTAATTATTCTAACTGAAATTTTCTCTTTATTAATACTTCTAAGTGGGTATTTCCACTCTTAAGAAAAAATTTACCCCATTCAAAATGTGTGATTGCTAGAATACAGAGCGAGAGATTATGGAGGTCTATGCAGAACTTGAAGAGTTTTATGAAAAGGTTTATGAAATTCATTTTATTCTCTGCCTTTGGATTCTTGAAATCCAAAGTAAAGAGAGGAGCAATGCTCAGTAAGAGATAAGGATGTCTCAAAAAAAACCTTGTTATACCACCAACCAGTAAATTTTATTCTCAGAAAACGTCTGAAAACAGTTATCAATAGCAATTTTTCAGTGATTAAAATTAATTTGTAAATATTAAATAATTAATGTTATTTGGCAGTAAAAAAAGTATAATTGTTGAATATTACCACTGCCTAGTGGTAATTAATATATGATTACTATATATTGTATATTATAAAAGAAAGATGAATACTTTGGATCATAATTATATTCTTTTTTAAATCCTTTTTATGACCATAATTCTACCTATGCCTTATTTTTTCAGCAGCTACAAAATAGAAACGGCAGGCCAGGTGCAGTGGCTCACGCCTGTAATCCCAGCCCTTTAGGAGGCCAAGGCGGGTGGATCACAGGTCAGGAGTTTGAGACAATCCTGACCAACATGGTAAAACCCTGTCTCTGCTAAAAATACAAAAATTAGCTGAGGTGGGTGGATCACGAGGTCAGGAGTTCGAGACAATCCTGACAAACATGGTGAAACCCTGTCTCTACTAAAAATACAAAAATTAGCCGGGCTGGGTGGCATGAGCCTGTAATCCGAGCTACTCAGGAGACTGAGGCAGGAGAATTGCTTGAACCCAGAAGGTGGAGGTTGCAGTGAGCGGAGATCATGCCACTGCACTCCAGCCTGGGTGACAGAGCAAGACTTCGTCTAAAAAAAAAAAAACAATAGAAATGTCACTTTGGGAGATAAAAATTTTAATATACCTAGAATTGATCATGTTTTAATCAAAAGTATATAGAAAAAGTGATTACCAATTGCTTTTTTTATTTTCAATCCTGTAATGTCAATTCAGAAATAGTCTTAACCACTCAATACATATTTTAAATCATGCAAGTTTAATATAAACTGAATTTAAGTTGGTAGTAAAATTTAAATTAGGTAACTATGGTTTTATAAGTCCTTCTTTCTATTTTTTGCCTATTGGAATTTATTTGAATTCATTTTAGGTGTAAGTAGTTCTAGAATTTATGATTTCAGTACGAGTAGTTTTAACCTGCTGGTTTTACCTTTTGCCATTTAAGACTTGAAACATCAGATACTAGCATGAACATGATCAGATGTTCTTTTCTGGATAAGACCTGGAAACTGAAATCAAGGTCGGGAATTCTATAAAGTCTAGACTAAAAATAAATTCATCTCATTTTCAAAAATCATGTGTCATTCTCTAAATAACTTATGACAGCATATCCTGAATTATTTCATAAATATGTAGCCTTAAAGTACTTTTACTAATGCTAATACTAACAAGTAAATAACTTTCCTACCAAAGCATCAAAGTACCTTTGATAAATACATGTCACTCAATGAATTTAACATTTACATCAAGTTTTCAATGATTGTTTTTGTAACAATACATAGAAAAGATTTCCAAATTCATCATTTAATTGAATGCTTATAAATATAAAATATGCCTTGTATGTACTTGAAAATGATCAATGCTACCAACACTTTAGAGCTCTGCTAAGTGTTTCCCTTATTTCACTGAAGAAGAAAAAGATGTCTAACTAGGCTAAATAACTATTCTAAGGCCCAGAGCAAGTTAGTGAGAGAAATAACACTATAAGCCTACAAGGATGTACTATACTGTCTTTCCAGACAAACTTTAGAAAAGGCAAGATGGAATCAGAAGTGATGGCTATATGAACAAAAGGTCTAAGAGATGCTCTCTCCAAATAACAACTAATGTTTAAAAAGGACACAAATACAATAAGATACGGGAAATAAGCAAATTCTTTATCCCAGCAGGAATCTGTGTATTGAAGCCTACTACTTTACTACTTTATTTTCACTTTACAGTTCACCAACCACCATTCTTGCCAGCCTTCCTCTGCTCCCTAATTCACAGGGCTGACCAAAGATCTAGCTTCTGCCTTTCTAATTTCTGTGTAAAGAGAGGATCTCCATTTGACTAGACATATACTGCCTATTCCACACTTGCTCTTCTCATTCAAAGTCTTCTCTCATGAGGCATTTACTTATGCCTATCTAGACATGGTTGGACCTGTTAATATCCTGACATTTTGGAACTGGAACATTCATATGGAGTGGAAAGCTGCTAAATGTGTGTATGCGCTAGGCACTTCACTAGTTCTGTATTTTCAATTAATAGTCACATTTAAGCATAGCAACCTCTTCTCTCCATTACCCAAGCAGTGAATGACCTACCAATACATTAATATAAAAAAATTTAGTATTTTTAAATCTCTGTGATATCTTTTGCAGAACAATATTTCTTTTGTAATTAGGAGGAAAACTTTAGAAAAAATACAACTACCTTTTAAAAAGATGTTTGTGAAATTTTTTGTATATTTTGATTTCTTAAAGTGAGGCACGCTTGTGTCAGAAAAAACTATCATAAGAATAGAATATATAGAATCAATTAAGATCTAGGAAGACCAATTCAGAACGTCTAGCACACCCCCATCATTAAAGAGATAAGAAAATTACTATGTCATTATGAATATAATGTACCTTCCCTATGACACAATTTTAAAAATATAGCATCATGGCTTTGGAAAAAAACTGCATGAACAATATTGCAGTATCATAAATGTTGAGTGTTATATTAAATATCCATATATAGAAGACAAAAACAAAATAAATATCTATATATTTGATCTTTTTTCTACATCATTATATAACAATAGTAGACAGATTTCATCCGACTAAACACATGAAATACTGAAGATGTTTCTTCAGTCTCATTGTAGGTTTTATAAGACCACGTCAACTCCATGTACAGTTTTTTCCACTATTATCTAATGCACTTCTTGCTTAGTAGTTTTTCAACGAAGATGTTCAGAGAAAAGAAAATATACAAATAACAGTAAGTTAAATCGCAATGCAAGTTAATCTGTATGACATTAGGAGACACTACTTATATTATGATTAGTTATGACTTTTCTTGCATTTTCATAACAGAGGGCTTAGACTCATAGCTAAATTAATTCTTCAAAGCATCTGTGTGATCCAGCATACCTATGAATGAAAGAGCAGGATATGAAAGAGAGAGTCAGAAAGTAGGGTCAAAGGCATTGCGTCATACAAATGGTTTAGGCAGACTATGATGGAATATACACCTTAAAAACAACATGTCTAAAATGGGATTCTCAAGTATCTCAACAATAAAAGCTCACTCCTCTTCAGTGCTCCCTGGCTTAATTAATGATACTACCATTTCCCCTATTATGGAAGTCAGAAACCCAGGTGTCATATTTAATTCTTTCCTTTTCTTTCCTTTCCTTCACTTTCCACAATCAATCAATCATCAAGTCCTATTGGTCCGCACTATTCTTAATCTATTTTTTTCCTCTACAGTTCGATACATGCCTACTGTTTCCTCAATAGTTCAGTCTACCATTTCACTCATATATATTAGTTCAGTAGCATCTTATTGGTCACCCAATCCACTCTGCAGACTACTGATAGAATTTACTTTCTAAAACAAACACAAATTTGACCATGTCACTTCACTATTTAGAAATACTTCAGTGATGCTCCATAACTCTTAAGACAATTTCAGATAACTTAAATGAACACGTCAGACCCTGATGATCTCTGCAGCCTCAACCTTATACTCTCTCTCACACATCTAATTCTATGCTCAAGCTTTACTCAACTAATCACTCCATCTGAAATACAGTCACCACCTCCAAGTACCTATTTATACTGAAAGACATTATGGAGTGACAGATAGACTTAAGAGTTTCCCTCAATATGCTTACCCATGGTACCCTATACTTACAGTTTTTGGAACATACGACACTGTATGGAATTTGCTTTGCTTGTCTCCCCTCATTAAACTCCAATGTCTTGAGGACAGGCACTATCCTTTACTCACAACTTTATCTCCTTAAGCTTAGAATAGTGTTTGCCCCTCAATAAATACTCAATGTATCTACAGATGAAACGGAGGATTAATAAAGGACAGAAGAATGGGTTAGACAGAGTAAGAAGGTTAGAACAAAATTTTTGCTATGAGTTTAAAAAGAAATCATTTTCAGAACTCTTACATCTCTATTTTCTAGAAATAGTCATCCCTAGGGGATATTAGTGGCCTATGTAAACCTCCAAGGCAGTGCTAAAATGAACTTAATCTCATGACCTCTGAGTCTTTAGCTAATAATATGGATCTTGAAAAAAATCACTGCCAATATTGAAAAAGTCACTGCCAATATGACTTGCAGCCCAGAAGAGACCCACCCAATAATGCTGTTATAAGGAATCCAAATATACAGTGTCAAGATTTGTGGAGGAAATGAGGTGAAACAAAACAAAACACTAAATAATTACCATCTTTACCTCTGTCACTATCAACGCTCATTAAACATTCATCATGTGACTACCATTATAAGAATTTATATATATCATATTCCTATTTAAGAAAGGAAAACTGTAGTCATAAACTATTTTCTTTCAATAGGTTTAACAAAAGGATACTGTCTGCCAATAAATCATCATATTTCTCTCTTTGCTAATTAAAATTCATTTATTCCTCCATCCATAAAAAGTTTAAAGAATCAGCTTTAGGAACAGTGATAAGTGCTTTTCATACATTTTATCATTTAATCTTTGGGATAATTCTATGATCTTGGTAATATTATATATTTTTATGTGAATTAGAAAACGGAGACTAAGACAATTCAAAACATTTGACCAAATTGCACAATAAGCCATAAAACTAAAATTGTTAACTAGGAGTGTTTAACCCCAAAGCGTGTGTTTCTGTCCAATAAACTGTAATCCCAGGAAATTGTAAAAATGTACAGCCCCTACCTTCAATGAGCTTACAGTTTAGTGAGCAACACCTGTGTACCCATAAAATTTGTCAAAATGGGATCACTATTATAATGTAAGTTGTTACAGTTTTAAGTGTGGTACATACATTCTAAATAAAATAATATAGTGCTTCCTAAAACTACTATATTTAGGAGGCTGAACTGCATCATTCCTATACATTAAGAGAGTAACAAATTGAGTTAAAGAAGCACAAAAAGACAATTATGTGGCTTTCTTCTATAAGCTTCTTCAAAGTCTTTTTAATGTGAAAAAGCCTAAGTGATTTTATTATAAACAAAAACAACAATATACATGTGATAACAACAATGTATCATCATCACATTACAGAGTAATTTATAGTTAACCCCTTGCCCTGCAGAGTAAGAAACTCTATATCGGGTGGGTACAGTGGTTCACGCCTGTATAATCCCAACACTTTGGGAGGCCAAGGCGGGCAGATCACAACGTCAGGAGTTCTAGACCAGCCTGGCCAACATGGTGAAACCCTGTCTCTACTAAAAATACAAAAATTAGCTGGGCATGGTGGTGGGCGCCTGTAATCTCAGCTACTTGGGAGGCTGAGGAAGGAGGATTGTTTGAACCCAGGAGGAAGAGGTTGCTCCAGCCTGGGAGACAGGACGAGAGTCCATCTCAAAAAAAGAAAAGAAAAAAAACTCCATTTCAGTCCCTCCCCTAACCCCCAAATTTGTATCTTCTCAGATCACCATTTTTCTATTAAACCAATTCTTAATGTTAAACTATTTGTCTGAAAACAATTCAAATACATCTAAATGTAAGGAAAAATGACCATAACAAACCGTATTAGAGCTAACATAAAAGGTTCTCAGGGATTATAAAGAAAGGGAATATCCAATTGTGTATGTATGTCTGTGTCTGTGTGTGGGGATGAGGAAGAGGGTAGAGAGAAAGAGAGACAGAGAGTGTGTGTGTGTAGTTTTCCCTCAGTATTCATGGGGAATTGTTTCTATGACCCTCTACAGATATCAAAATCCACGGATGCTGAAGTGCCTTGTATAAAATGATACAGTATTTGCTTAGAGCCTACATACACCCTTCCGTATACTTTAAATCATCTCTAGGTTATTTATAATACCCCAAACAATATAAACAGTTGTTATACTGTATTGTTTAGGGAATAATGACAAGGAAAAAAGTCTATATATTTAGTACAGATGCAACCATTCATTAAAAAATTTTTTTGAGTATTTTTAACCCGTGGTTGGATGAATCCATGGTTGTGGAACCCGCAGATGCAAAACCCATGGAAACAAAGGGCCAAATGTAGTCTCTTTTCAAAAGCAATCTTGAATCCCACTCTTCCATGACATTTATACAGATTTGAGCATCATGAAAAACACAATACAATAACAGGTTAACGCCATTCAAGCCAATTTTTATCTCACTTAAGAAAATTGTTTCTGAATTGTGTTACAACAAAATGCTTAAGCAAATAATTTATTTGAAGAGTAAAAATTTAATAGGCAAATTCAAATAACTAAAATGGTTCTCTAATTAAATGGACTAATTCCTTTCATTTAATCACAAAAAACAAATACTATGCCAATTTTTCATTTTAATATTAAATTTTCTGATTTTATTACACCAAAATAATAAATAGAGGAGCCTGAGAAATTATTGGGTCACTATTTTAATTGTTTATATAGTATTGACTATCTCAAAATATATTTTCTTTTTAAAACTGACTCATAGCTTTAAACTTAACATATTGTTGTTAAGTGCTTCCTACACAACCCAATTTTTTTTTGTCTAAAGTGAACACTGCAAATTGCCATGGAGGAATGATAATGAAAAAGGAACACCATTTATTAATTTTATATAAGTTATCCTCCACCCAAGAGATTCCATGGAGGGATAGAGCAAGTCTGAATTTCACCATAGAGTGCCACAGGCAGAAAGTGAGAGAAACTAAACAAATGCATCATGGAGAGAGAGAGAAAATGCCTGCAAGCAGCAAATGACCTACTACCTACCTTGCTATACAAGCTTTGATGTTATAACTTGTTAATTTCCAGGAAAAATGGCAATTACCAATACCTTAAGTTTATTCTGACAGAAATATTTAACTTTAGTTTTGATCACAAACATCACACACAGTTCAAAAGGGCAATACCTTTTTAAGCCATTACGATACCAAGAAATTATGCCTGAAAAGTTTAATGAAAAGACAATTTCTTACTATCCGAAAGTGCAGACTAAGAAGTATATTAAACTTTCCTTACGAAAGTTAAAAAATATGTTGAACCATCCTTGCATCCCCGGGATGAATCCTACTTGATCATGGTGGATAAGCTTTCTGATGTGCTGTTGCAATCGGTTTGCCAGCATTTTATTGAAGATTTTTGCATCTATGTTCATCATGGATATTGGCCTGAAGTTTTCTTTTCTTGTTGAGTCTCTGCTGGGTTTTGGTATTAGGATGATATTGGTCTCATAAAATGATTTGGGATGGATTCCCTTTTTTTGTATTGTTTGGAATAGTTTCAGAAGGAGTAGTACCAGATCCTCTTTCTATGTCTGGTAGAATTAGGCTGTGAACCCATCTGGACCTGGGCTTTTTTTGGTGGCTAGGCTATTAAATGCTGCCTCAACGTCAGCCCTTGTTATTGGTCTATTCAGGGTTTTGACTTCTTCCTGGTTTAGGCATGGGAGGATGCAAGTGTCCAGGAATTTATTGATTTCTTCCAGATTTACTGGATTTTGTGCATAGATTTTTTGTAGTAATCTTTGATGGTGGTTTGTATTTCTGTGGAATCTGTGGTGATATCCCCTTTATCCTTTTTTGTTGCATCTATTTGATTATTCTTTTTTCTTTTTTATTAATCTGGCTAGTGGTGTGTCTATTTTGTTGATCTTTTCAAAAAACCAGCTCCCAGATTTATTGATTTTTTGAAGGGTTTTTTGTGTCTCTATCTCCTTCAGTTTGCTCTGATCTTAGTTATTTCTTGTCTTCTGCTAGGTTTTGAGGTTTTTTTTTATCTTGCTCCTCTAGCTCTTTCAATTTTGACGATAGGGTGTCGATTTCAGATCTTTCCTCACTTCTCATGTGGGCATTTATTGCTATATATTTTCCTGTAGACACTGCTTTAAATGTGTCCCAGAGATTCTGGTATACTGTGTCTTCATTCTCGTTGGTTTTGAAGAACATCTTTATTTCTGCCTTCATTTCATTGTTTATCCAGTCAACATTTAAGAGCCAGTTGTTAAGTTTCCATGAAGCTGTGCAGTTCTGAGTTAGTTTCTGAATTCTGAGTTCTAACTTGATTGCACTGTGGTCTGAGAGACTGTTTGTTATGATTTCCGTTCTTTTGCATTTGCTGAGGAGTGATTTACTTCCTATTATGTGGTCAATTTTAGAGTCGGTGTGATGTGGTGCTGAGAAGAATGCATATTCTGTGGATTTGGGGTGGAGAGTTCTGTAAATGTCTATTAGGTTTGCTTGGTCCAGATCTGAGTTCAAGTCCTGGATATCCTTTTTATTTTTCTGTCTCGTTGATCTGTCTCATATTGACAGTGGAGTGTTAACGTCTCCCACTATTATTGTGTGGGAGTCTAAGTCTCTTTGTAAGTCATTAAGAACTTGCTTTATGTATCTTGATGCTCCTGTATTGGGTGCATATATATTTAGGATCATTAGCTCTTCTTGTTGCATTGATCCTTTTACCATTATGTAATATCCTTCTTTGTCTCTTGATTTTTGTTGGTTTAAAGTCTATTTTATTAGAGACTAGGATTGCAACTCCTGATTTTTTTTTTGCTCTCCATTTGCTTGGTAAATATTCCTCCATCCCTTTATTTTGAGCCTATGTGTATCCTTGCATGTGAGATGGTTTCCTGGATAGAGCACAGTGATGGGTTTTGGCTTTTTATCCAATTTGCCAGTCTGTGTCTTTTGATTGGGGCATTTAGCCCATTTACATTTAGGGTTAATATTGTTATATGTGAATTTGATCCTGCCATTTTGATGCTAGCTGGTTGTTTTGCCTGTTGATGCAGTTTCTTCATTGTGTCAATGCTCTTCACCATTTGGTATGTTTTTGGAGTGGCTGGTACTGGTTGTTTCTTTCTGTGTTTAGTGTTTCTTTCAGGAGCACTTGTAAAGCAGGCCTGGTGGTGATGAAGTCTCTGAGTAATTACTTGTTTGTAAAGGATTTTATTTTTCCTTCGCTTATGAAACTTAGTTTGGCTGGATATAAAATCCTAGGTTGAAAGTTCTTTTCTTTAAGGATGTTGAATATTGGCCCCTACTCTCTTCTGGCTTGTAGGGTTTCTGCTGAGAGATCTGCCGTGAGTCTGATGGGCTTCTCTTTGTGGGTGACCCAACCTTTCTCTCTGGCTCCCCTTAGCATTTTCTCCTTCATTTCAAACCTGGTGAATCTGATGATTATGTGCCTTGGGGTTGCTCTTCTTGAGGAATATCTTTGTGGTGTTCTCTGTATTTCCTGGACTTGAATATTGGCCTGCCTTGCTAGGTTGGGGAAGTTTTCCTGGATAATATCCTGAAGAGT
>CAUYLG010042340.1:0-114289 GCA_963573385.1 Cacajao melanocephalus
TTTTTTTTTTTTAATTTAATCGGGTGTTGGGGTGTTTGTTTTTTGCAAATTTTATTCCCTTTTTTTGTTGCCTGGTAAATAATTACACAAACATTCAATAAAAAAAAAAAAAAAAAAAAAAAAAAAAAAAAAAAAAAAAAAAAAAGAAATGCAAATCAAAACCACAGTGAGATATCATCTCATACCAGTTAGAATAGCAATTATTAAAAAGTCAGGAAACAACAGATACTGGCAAGGCTGTGGAGAAATAGAGACACTTTTTCACTTTTAGTGGGAGTGTAAATTAGTTCAACCATTATGGAAGACAGTGTGGCTAATCCTCAAGTGTCTAGAATCAGAAATACCATTTGACCCAGCAATCCCATTACTGGGTACATACCCAAAGGAATATATCATTCTACTATAAAGACACATGCATACATATGTTTACTGCAGCACTATTTATAATAGCAAAGTCTTGGAAACAACCCAAATGTCCATCAATGGTAGACTGGATAAAGAAAATGTGGTACATATAAGCTGCGGAATACTATGAAGTCAAAATGAAGCCATAAAATATAATAGAACCATGTCCTTTGCAGGGGCATGGATGAAGCTGGAAGCCATAATTCTTGGCAAACTAACACAAGAACAGAAAACCAAACACCGCATGTTCTCACTCATAAGTGGGAGTTGAACAATGAGAACACACGGACACAGGGAGGGAAACAACACACACTACATCCGGTCAGGGGTGGGGGTCAAGGGGACGGAGAGCATTAGAATGAATATCTAATGCATGCAGGGATTAAAGACTAGGTGATGGTTGATAGGTGCAGCAAACTATCATGGCACATGTGTATATATGTAACAAACCTGCACACTTGGCACATGTTTTCCAAATTTTAAAGTAAAAGTTTTTTTAAAAAGATTGGTGCTAAGAGGGTGTTTCTTTCTGATATTTTTCTCCAAGAATTTTGAGGAGGAGTCATTCCTTAAGACTGAGAGTGGGAAAGGGTGTGAGATGTTTTAGGGAAGGGCTGACGCTATGAAACCGTCACTTGGAGAGAGGGAAAAGGAACGCATAACGGCTGCCAAGCAGTACTGGGAGTCTATTTGAATTATATGAATATGAATTTAAAGTGTAATACTTGTGGTATTTTTAAATCTTTTTTGAGCAAATTTCAGTTCCTCTGGAGCAGACACTGTATAGACAGATGATTTAACCAGGACCGGGCTTTCGCTGGCCAAATGTAAGAGGGACAAGTAGGAGGATGAAAGATGTTCAGAAGGTAGTGTCATATTTGGAGAGTAAATACAAGATATAAAGACTTTCCATTAATAAAGAGTATATACAGCTTTAATTTCCAGATATATAGATTTCATAAGTAACTTTATTTTTCATATTGGAAACTCACAAAAAGTTCTGTCTTTGGTCCCTAAGTAAAGATCCTCTTAAAAAAACAAAAAAACTAAATTTATTATCATCGTGATCATTTCATATTTCAAAATAAAGACCAAAGAGTAGGAAGGATACAACTTCAGAATAAAAGGCAGCCCTTCAAATTAAATTTAATTAAATAAACAGTGTTCTAGAACACTCAAAATATTGTCCTTATTTTATTATTGATTAGTAGAAATTATTCATGAACCAGCACAATGTCACTGACAATTACTTGGCCATCACTGATGTACACTCTAGATATAGAATCAGAAAGACCTAATCCTAGATCCTGGTTCTGATAGCTATCAACTATGTGATCTTGGGAAATTACATAATTTTTGTGACCCTCTGCGAAATGACGTTATCTTATTCATACATTTCAGTAAGGTTTCTCATCTAAACTTTGTAATAGTAACTACTACCACACAACATTTGTATGAATATCAAATTTGATCACGTAAGTAAAGTGCCTCACATAATGCCTGGAGTATATCAAGCACTCTTTTATGATGTCATTTGTCATGACGATTGACTTAAAATCATGAGGTTCCTCAATTTGAAGAGGAGATTTTAATTCTTATAAAGTATTGCAGCCTGCAAGTTGGCCATCCTGACAGGCTGGGAAGTGTCAGACCAAAAGTGAGCACGTTGAGGGTGAGGAGTGGAAAAAGAATTCATGTTGAATGAGTTGGCCAAGTATAAATATTCAGCAGGTTATAGGAGAAGCTGTGAGTATTCACAAAGAGGGAGAATGTGCACAGGTGTAGTAAGCAAACATGCATGTTACATACGTCTCATGTTCACTTTGGGGTGGAGACCTAACACTTTAATACATTACAGTTAGGTCTTATATATCAAAAGATGAAGCAGGGACATGAAGGCACTCAGGTATACAGCCTCTGTAAACCGCCAGAACCAGTTCATGGTCAGTGGTTTATCAGGAGAAAGTTACTGAAATCAGTCTCTTGTCCAATCAAAACTGTAGTTATGGCTTGTGGAACTAGTTATGACTTACTTATCAATTAGTGTCTGGCATTTGGTGAGCTACAATTATTTTAATATTGTTTATCTCAAGGTCAGTGCTTGTTTCACTGCCAGGGGAAAAAAAAATCATTGCTGTAGTCAGAACACAGCTTATTCTTTAAGTGAAGGGGTATGCAAATTAACCCTTGCCTGTCATGGCCTTGTGTCCTGTTTTAACATTCTCCTTTGTACCCTCTGTGAAACTGCCATTAAAACTGAATTGTATCCTTTATAATCTTTTCATCCTTATCTTTAGTGTCGCTTATAAAAAAAAAATCAGACTACAAATTCCTTTAAGATATTTATCCATTCTGGTGAAACAGGGCAGGTCTGTTCTAATTAAGACAAAAAAGACTGAAGTAACAGTATCTGTACCTATTTTACATTTGCTTCCAGAGTTATAATTTAATATTCAGTTATAATTAATATATAATCCCAACTTTTGCTTTACAACTCTACCCTGTCCATGGGTTTTATTTTTGTAACTGTTTTCACAAACAAAATAACATTTGTCTTTTATTGTGAGTTAATTATAGTGTATATTTAGTTCCAAAAATTCCCAAGATGATAATTAGAGAATGGAAGAGATGATCTTTCATACAGAAGTTAGAAGTCTAGTGGCTCCTAGAACAAATTTTGACCTTCTCCTGAGTAAACATCTTTCAGGACTTTACAAAGTTGTTCAACCAACTTTGACCAATATATACACAATAAGAAGTTTCAACATTCACTTGTTCATTTCAAAACGGATATTGGACCTTTTATGCTAACCTGGAATTGCAGCCAAAAATTTAAAGTTCACTCAAAAGAAAACTAGTCAAACATACACCTCCAGGACTACCTAAACAATGTCCTTACACAACTACCCTGTCTGACCTATTCAGGTAGAAGCCTAGGGAGAATTTTGAGGAATTTCTACAAGTAGGAGTTATCTAATTAGAGAAAGAATGCAGTGGGAAGGGGGTACTTCCACAGGCAGGTAATGAACCCCTCCAGGAAAAACTGCTCACAGAAACTGGGTTGCCTACAAGTGTGGCTTTCTGTGACACCAAATGCTGTGTGTTCCCCAAAACAACCAATTCTCCAACCTTCCAACACCTATTAAGCGTTCCACAACTCAGTTCAATTCTGACACTGTCTACCCAGAGCTAGAGCAGGCCACACAGGTTAAGGGCTCAGTTCTAGAGAACTGCCCCCTCGTCAGATGCCAGCTGCAAATGGGGTACTCAGGCTATCCACACTACATCCACTGACTACAAATTTGGGGGTTCCCCAACACTTTCCTCAGGTTCAACAATCACTAGAACAACTTACAGAACTTAGGAAAGCACTTTATCTAAGATTACTAGTTTATTATAAAGGATACAACTCAGGAACAGCCAAATGGAAGAGCTGCATAGGGCAGGGTATTGGGAAAGGTGTAAAGAGCTTCCATACCACCCTCCAAGCATATTGACATGGTCACCAACCTAGAAGCTCTCTATTCCTGCCATTGTTAACAATAAATAAAGGTTTCTTTACTTAGCCATGATTAATTAAATCATTGTTCAATGGCAATTGAACTCAAACTCCATCCCTCTTTTAACCCTGGAGACTGAGAGTAGGCCTGAAAGTTTTAACCTTCTAATCACATGGTTGGTTTTTCTGGAGAGCAGCCCTTATTTTGAAGCTATCTAGGGCCCCTCAAGAGTCATTTTATTAGTATACAAAAGACAATAAGCTATAAGGTTTTAAAGAGCTTTGTGCCAGGAACTGGGGACACAGACCAAATATATATATATTTTTATATATATCACTCTGCAAGAAAAGAAAACTGAAATTTTATTTTGCTTTAGACATTTGCCAGGCAGCGGCCTGATGACTTGCCCTCATGACACTTCCAGAAAGGAGCAGTTCTGGTAAGACAGGGAGGAAGCACTGAGCTTTTGTTCCCTTTCCTAAGGAAAGGCAATATAGCTATTAATAGGAGTTCATTTGGTGGCAGTTAATAGAGTTTATTCTTCAATAAATTGGTTATTTTTAAATTATATATAATTAATATACTATTATATATATATATATATATATTTAATGCCTATTGAGCCATACCGGACACAGCGGCAAACAGAACATCCCTGTTCTGTTCAGGGAGTGTTCTGTACGTTGTGGAGGAGATGGACAATAAGCATGAGAGAACATGAATGTCATAGTTTTAAAGGTAGTTGCTATAAAGGAAAAAAACAAAACACAACAAAATAGGATAATGGGATAGGATGTTGGTATGGGGGATGGGGTTATTTTAGAGAAGCCCTCACTGTGGAACTGATATTTGAGCAGTTTTGAGTGAAATGTAGAAGCAAGCCACATAAAAATCCAGTGGACTTATTTTGCTTTTTATCCAAATAGAAATGAATACAGAGACTTTAAATAACAAAAGAAGAAATTCAAGTCATAGTAATGATAGCTGAAAAAGTAGAAAAAAAGATTTTGGATAGTCTAATTATCTGATAAGCATGCCTTGTTTACATTTTATCAGCAACCCTTCTTTGTGTAGCAATCAGAACAAGAATAAAGAAAATGCATTCAAGTTTTTGACTTTCATGCAGATTAATGGTTTACAAGAAGTTATTTTTTAAATCATGCAGACTATCTATTGCCTTGTAATCGATATGTGGAAATCAATGATCCAATGATGTCTAATGAAATTTGAGGGATGTAATGCTTCTCTTAGTTCTTTAAATGAGAAAGCTTGAATTATATGGATCAATAGACAATGATCCAAACTGCCCTTTCTGGCAGGCAGCCTGACTGAGCAGAAGGATATATCCAACTAAAGAACTGGGTTACACAGGCACTTAGTAGAACTGTTTTCTCTTCTAAAATCCACTAAGTGATTTGCTTTCTTTTCGTTATGACATTTCTCTTATTTAAATGGTAGTCAATTTCAGATTTGACTTTTGATCATACTGCACTGTCTGCTACTTTAGAACAGGAGCTGAGCTCTAATAATTGCTCTAATACTTCTCACCCAGCACATTAAGTATGAATAAATATTAAATGTAAATAAATATTTGCCTTATTCATTAATTCTAGTTTTAACAGATAATCCATTTACATTGTTCAGTAATTAAAAACTTTTTAAAGTATACATTGAAAGCTATTACTCCCATCTCTGATTCTATCTCCTCAATGCCCACTTATCCCACCAGACAAGTCCAGTAGTTAAAGACTTTCTTGGGTATCTTTTTAGTGTTTTGTCATGCAAACATATGCAAATTAAAATAAATAACCTTAAATCCTTTTATTCAAGTCTTACACAAAAATAAACAGCTGATACGCTGTTTTGCTCTTGACAGCGTATTGTATGTCTGCCATCATAAACTGTCTTGTAATCAATACACTTTTGCTTTGTGGTAGGCAGAATTCTAAGATAACCACCAATGACCATGCCTTTGTATAATTCCTTAGACTTTGACCGTGGGAGGAACTGGTGATTATGATGGAATATCACTCTTCTGATTAGGTTACATTATAAGGCACATTTGCCTTAAGAATTATCCTAGGTAGACCTGATCCAACCAGGCGAGCCCTTAAAAGAGGAGATTCTCCATGGCTTGTTTTAAAGATAGAGGGACACATGACAAGGGAAATAGGCAACCTTTATTGGCTGAGCGCAACCACTAGCTCACAACTCCCAAGAAAATGGAGACCTCAGTCCTACTACTGCAAAAAAAGTAAATTCTGCCAACATCCTAAAGGTGCTTGGATGAAGACCTCAAGCTCCAGAAGACACAGCCCAGCCAACACATTGATCTCAACCTATGACACGTGACACAGTAAACCCAGTTCTACCTGGAATTCTGCCCTATGAAAACTGTGAGATCGTGAACTTGTGTTGCCATAAGCCATTAAGTTTGAGGTAATTTGAATGTATGGCTCTTCTTTTTCAGTTTCCCTGGATGTTCTTACTTGCTTAGATTTTTTCAACAAGCTTTTTAGAATCAATTTTTGTAGTTCTAGAAAAATGAAATGTGATATATTTTTAATTAGGAACAACTGATGTCTTTCTTATTTTGAGCATTTCTAGTTTAAAAACATACTAATTCTGCCTATTTTGTGACATCTACTTTTATTGAACAGAGGAAAATATCTGTGAGGTAAGATGGATTCACAATTATTTAACGTAAGTTTCTTTCCAGGAGACAGTTGAGTTTTCAACAGTACGCAAGGAGATAGGTCAAAGTACCACCTTCTTCCAATGAAATGTGGATTATGTCCTGTGAGGATATTTTGTGTGTGCATATGGAAGAGGAAAAAAATGAAGGAAAAAAATGAAGGGAATAGGAAAGAATAGTGGAATAAAGGGTGAGGATTCCAGTTATCTCACAGGAGGCTCCTTTTGAATACCAATAATGGAGCTGATCCAGCTACAAATGTTTTGGGAAGAACTCCACTAGCGTTCTCAAATTCAGCAGAATCTCTGGGGCACAGAGGAAGGCCATTGCCACCATTCTGAAAAACGTGTAAAGAGTGACAGCCACCTTAGTGTATGCTAGTTGCCTTGGGCCTTGTCTTTGTCTCCCAGAGTTTCCTAACGAAGTGTCAAAAAGATGAATGGCTTAAACAACAGAAAGTTATTGTCTTACACTCCTGGAGTCTAGAAGTCAAAATTCAAGGCACCTCAGTTTCTTCTGAGGGCTGTGAGGGTACATCTGTTTTGTGCCGCTCTCCTACCTCCTGTTAGCCTCAGGTTTTTCTCAGCTATAGATGGAATTCTCTCCATGTCTTCACATGATCTTCCCTCCATATATGTCTGTTTCTGGGTCCAAATTTCTTGTTATTTATAAGAACACAGACATATTGGATAGAGCACATTCTAATGTCCTTATCTTAACTTGATCATGTTCAAAGACCCAGTTTCCAAAGATTACCTTCATAGGTACTACAGATTAAGACTTCAATATCTTTGGAGGCACACGGTTCAATCCATAACAGATCTCCTCAGTGGTTTTTACACAAATATCTGGTCCTAATTCTAATCCAAACATGTAAAGTTATTGTTTAAAATCTTTTCTAACTCCACCACCTTGTAACTTAAAGACCCATGTGATCTGTTTTAAAAAGACATCTAAAATGATAAAAAGTGAAACTTTCAAAAGTCTGAGGATCTTCACAATTATTAAATGGTAGGTTCAACTTAAAATTATAGAGGGCCATGTTTTCTTAAATACATTTCTGACTCATTTAATTCTTGGGGAGAAAAATTAAACAGACAAAATTAACTCCAAACCTGTCAATTGCCAAGATACTTGAAAATAAAAAAGCTTAATTTTGCTTTATTGCATTACTTGAAATTTAGTTAGCATTTCAAGGGGAAGGTAAGTGTGAATTTTTATGAGTCTTTTAAAGCTTAATGAGTTTTATTTCTTAAGTAAACCTTTATCAGAGGAAATTAACATCTTATAAGATTTTAAATGGAACAAAAACAAAATCAAAAGCTATCGTTGGTAAAGTTCATAGCCTTAGACATTATCACTTAATCATTTGTTACCATATGCTGGAGATCCATTATACCTTTGATTGCAGCTTTTGAGAGGAGACTTACCTACTACTGAAAATAATCAATGACTTATAATGTCTTGGAATAAAATATTAATCTAGATATAATCTAATGAGAAATATATTGTACTTTATATTCTTTTTCATTCTGCCTCTCTTAATTTAAACTCTTTGTCTTTTTTTTTTTCTTTTCTTGTTTCTTTCTTTTCATCTTTTTTTTGTGGGGGGTGCCTTTGAAAGACATGAACATTGTAATCTATGCTTGAGGAAAAGAGAAGAAAGAAGGGATGAACTTGATCTGAAGTCCATTTTTCTTCTTTGTTACTGTAATTCTACTCTTTCCTTCTGTATGCAGGCAAAACATGTTAGCTTTTCTCTTACTTTTGTGAAAAGATCAATTGGCTGAAAGCCTAAAACAGCTTCTTTCTTTCTCCTTTCCTCTCTTGCATTCTCCTCTGGCTTTACCTCCCTCTTCCACTACTGTATCTAATGACCTTGCCATAGGAGTTACAATCAGCCATGAAGGGTAGTCTCCATATTTAAATTATCACTCTGAATTCCACCCTCATCTTTGAAAACAGAACACTCTTAAATCTACAGAAATTATGCCAACTCACTCAGCTTAGGAAAAACATCTTATTGTTTTAGTCATTATTATAAAGGTTGCTATTTTTATCTTTGTTAAACTTTTAAATTTTTTTTCCTTAAGCATGTTTGTGGAGTGTTGAAGCAAAGGCAGGAAGATAATGAAGACAGCCAAAGTGAGCAGGCTTCTCTATAAAGCACGTAGAAGGTGACATGACTGCTCAGATATTCTTCGTAGAGTAGTTGTGTAGAAAGATAGTCCTTACTAAAGCCTTAGTATAGCCTTAGTGTAATCAAAACGTCAGATCATAAGAAAAGGATATAGAGATCTCTGGTTAGGTCAAAGCTCCACAGATGAGTAACCTGAGCTCACAATCTTGCAAACAGTGGTTGTTGAGGGTCCACTGATTACCTCCAGTTCCCACTCTCTCCTACCGCCTTTTAGTAACAGAAGCTTCCAAATTTTGGGTTGGCTTTTGACTTCATAGCTATAGTCTACATTTCAAAATGTCTTTAATTAGTTTTCTATTTTTGCCTTAACAAATTATCACAAATATATTAGCTTAAAATAACACCTATGTATTATCTCCTAGTCCTATAGATTAAAAAGTCCAGGTGGACTCAGCTGGATTTTTAAATTTTTTTAATGAACATATAATAATAGTACATATTTATGAAGTCACATATTAATGTTTTCATACATGTACAGTATAGTGATCAGATCAAGGTTATTAGCATATCCATCATTTAAACATTTATTATTTGTTTTGAGAACTCTCAATATCCTTCTTGTAGCTATTTGAAATTATGTATCATTGTTAACTATAGCCATCCTACTGTGCTATAGAACATTATAACTTAATCTTATCTAGCTGTAATTACAATAACAAATCTCTTTCTATTTCCCACTTCTCCCTACCCTTCGCAGCCTCTTGTATTCTCTGTTCTATGTTTTCCTTCTGTGAGATTAACTTTTTAGCTTCCACATATAAATCAGAACATGTCATATTTAACTTTGTGTTCCTGGCTTATTTCACTTAACATAAGATTCTCTGGTTCCATTCATCCATGTTACTGCAAATGACAGCATTTCATTCTCTTTTATGGCTGAATACTATTCCATTGTGTATATATACCACATTGTGTTTATTCATTCATTTGTTGTTGGACACTTAGGATGATTCCGTATCTTGGCTATTATGAATAGTACTTCAATAAACATGGGAGTACAGATGTCTTTTCAATATACTGATTTCTGTTTTATTTGGATAAATGTTCGGTACTGGGATTGATGGATCATATGTTATTCTATTGGTAGTTTTTGAGGAATCTCCATACTGTACTCCATAATGGTTGCACTACTTTACATTTCCACAACAGTGTATTAGAATTCTCTTTTCCCTAGTTCCTTGTCAGCATTTGCTATTTTTTGCCTTTTTGATAATAGCCATCCTAATTGCTGTGAGATAATTGCTCACTGTGGGTTTTATTGGCCTTTTCCTGGTGTTTAGTGAGGTTGAGCATTTTAAATTTATTTGTTGACAATTTTTATGTCTTCTTTTGAGAGATGTCCATTCAGATAATTTGCCCATTTTTTCTAGATATGAATTTCCTGTCAGATAAATGGGTTGCAAATATTTTCTCCTATTCTGTAGGTTGCCTTTTCACTCTGTTGATTGCTTCACTCTAAGCTTCGCAGAAGGTTTTCTATTTAATATGATCCCATTTATCTATTTTTGCTTTTGTTGTTTCTGCTTTTGAGATTCTAATCATAAAATCTTTATCCAAAACAATGTCCTGAAGCATTTTCCTATGTTTTATTCTAGTCATTTTATAGTTTCAGGCCTTACATTTAGATCTTTGATTCATTTTGAGGTGATTTTTATAAAGAGAGGTGGGGAGGAGTTTTAATATAATTCTTTTGCAGATGGATATCCGATTTTGCCAGCACTGTTTATTGAAAAGACTATAATTTCCCCAATGAGTGTTCTTTGCATCTTTGTCAAAAATCGATTGGTTGTAGATATATGGATTCATTTCTGGGTTCTCTATTCTGTTCTTTTGGTTTATATGTCTGTTTTATGCTATTTTGGTTACTATAGCTTTGTAGTATTTTGATATTAGGTAGTGTGATATCTACGGTTTTGTTATTTTTGCTCAGGATCGCTTTGGCTATTTGGGATCTTTTGTGATTCCATACACATTTTAAGATTTTTTTTTTTATTTCTAAGAAAAACGTTATTGGTATTAGGATAGACATTGCCTCGGCTCTATAGATTACTTTGTGTAGTATGGTCGTTAAAAGTATTAATTCTTCCAATCCATGAGAATGAGATGTCTTTTCATTTGTTTGTATATTGACTCAGGGCCTCACGGTGCCAAAATTAAACTGGTGGGTGAGCTGAGATCTCACCTAAAGCCTCCTAGGAAGAAACTGTTTCCAGTCTTGTTCAGATTGTGAGCAGACTTTAGCTCCTTTTGGCTGTTAAAACTGAGGTCTCTGTTTTATTGATATGTGGACCCTTCACTTTCAATCCAACAATGGCATGATAAATCTTTTTCGTTTTGAATCTCTGACTTCCACTTTTGCTACCACCAGAGAAAGAGCTCTTCTATTAAGGGCTCCTGTGATTATATTAGGACTAACCAGATAATCTAGGGTAATTTTACAGTGAGTGGATTAGTAACATTAATTATATCCTTTTTGCCATATAATGAAACATATTCATTGGCATAACTTTGGAGAAAGTTCATGGGGGGCAACATGCTGCCTACCAGCACTCTCTTGCACAAGAAGCAGCTGTGAGGACCACCATTCTGCACAAGCCAGAGTGTATCATGAACCTGAAAATATAATTAAGTTGTATTTAATCGTATTTAATATAATTAAGTTGTATTTAATATTTTCCAAGGAAGGTGTGTAGTATGGGAGATCTGTACTATACAACTAGGTTTTAGCTAATAGGAAGTAAATGGAAATAATGCATATAACTTTATTTTATTGAACCCAAAGTCTCTTGCCGTGTTTTTTTCCTTTCTCCCTTCCAATTAACTTAAAAATAGCATAATATAAATTTGAAGGATCTAGGAAGCCATATGTTGAAAATGGCAATGCCACCCTCTCAAACCTGAATAATTCATGTATGACCTACTAAGTAAAAGAGGAAAGCAATCTTATCTTATTTAAGCCACTGTATTTTATGGTTTCTTGGTTACAGCAGTAGAGCTTGATAATGCTGCTGTAGAATAAGAACTAAAATCCAGGCCCATTCATTCCCAGTGCAGCACTTTTTGTGGCCTTTTGTCTCTCCTTATTCAGGTATGTGTTCAGTTTCAAACACTGCCACTAATCATGGGGCCTATTGTTTTAGGTTCCTTCTCATTCAGTAGGTTTAACATCTCTGGTTCATTATTCTTCTCTTGTGTTCTTCAAAAGTTCTGTAAGAGGCTGAGATTGGGGATACACGGCAAGCCTGGTTGGAGTTTGAAAAGGCATAGTTAAGGCTGATAATAATGAAGGTGAGGGACTTAAAAGTGGTGCATGAAGCTGACTTATGTAACACCTTAAGTATTTTTGTATAAATTATCTGGGGTTAAAAAATGTGTATCATTATTTATGCAAATTCCTAAAAGGTGGTGGATAATTCTAACACATAATAAAATGTATTGTAATAAAGAAAAAGCAAGTTATGTTCCAGTAGATTTCCAGAAAAAAAGTCAGGCTTGTTCATTTTACATACAACAAAAATATGAAAAATAACTAATTTATTGAAAAACTGTATATCTAAAGTGTGCATTCATAAAATAAAAAGCTACCATCAATACCCAATCGAGCAATGAATAGCATTTTCTCATTCCAATAGCTGTATTTTCTCCATCTTCTTCATTAAATGGCATTCAAAGTCTTTGTCATGTTCCAGATTTAGAAGTTTCATTAATCTTGGCAGCAATGTGGGCACTGTTGTGATGAAGTGCTCTCTCAGAAAAGAATGGAGCCAATGTCTGTGACCCCTTAGCCTTTTTCATGCTGGCTGATAACTTTTGTCTTAACTTCAATTGTTTCTATGGCTCTGTGCTTCTTTGAAACGTTAACTGACACAATCTTAGGCATTATTTTTAAAAATTTGAAACATTACTTAAAAAAGTAACCCTTAGAAAACACATGTGTTCATAGAGTACAATCAAAGACAATTTGAATACTACAGTATGTCAAGGCAACTGGGAATGCAAATGATGGTTGATAAATTTTCCTGCATTGCACTGTGAGGACACTTTCATACCAGGTTTTACTTTGACAGTTGGAAGGACTGTGAACCCACAGTATGACTAACAGTATAATCCTCCTCCTCCTGCAAAGATAAACAAATAATGATTTTCTTTCAGGTGTTTTCAACTGTATAATAAAGGTGTATTAATAAAGGTGCTACTTTTTCCCTTTATTCTCAAAACATAGAAAATGACTGTGAGTAAACTGGGTTGTCAGTTTATCTACCACAGCTAGATATTTGTTATATTTGTTATTTGTTCTAGGGATGGCTGAGGAATTATAAGAAGATGCCTAGGGGGGGTAGAAATAACATTAACAAGCAGAGAACAGACAATAAAAATCAATAGCTCCCTGGAAGATGAGCCTTTGGCTACCTATATTGCATTTGAAAAAATTATTTAATATCTCTGATCCTGTTTTCTCATCTAAGATTCAAGGATTCTAGTATATACCTCTCCATGGAATTTTGAGAATATAATGAGAAAAAGGTAGAAAACACACACCATGGTTCTAGTAACCTAGTGGGCACCTAATTATAGCTTTATCTTACTCTCTCTAAACACTCTTATCTTAGCCTTTATAAGGTAAAAGAAATTAGAAGGAAAATATTTAGAGAGTGAGACATTCCCTGGGTACAAATTCATTACCAGTTTCAACTATCTGAAACTTCAGAGGGTGGAATAGATCTCATATAATTTGCCAAGCTTCTTCCAGGTAATATTTCTTTATCTTAAAGGAGAATATTATATCTAAGTTTACCTATGTTAGTTTTCTCTTGCTGTATATCAAATAACCACAAATTTAATGGTTTTAAATAACCTACATTTATTGCCTTTTAGTTTCTGTGGGTCAGAGGTCAAAGTCTAGCTTAAATGGGTTTTGTGCTCAGGGTCTTACCAGGTTTAAATCAAGGTTCCACCTCAGCTATATTCTCATCTGTAGCTCATGGTTCTCTTGTAGGTTGTTGGAATAATTCCATTTCCTATAGTTGTAGCACTGGGACCCCGATTTCTTGTTGGCTATTCAGTGGGGGTCACTCTTGGTGACTAGAGGCCACCGTTAGTTCCTATCCAACCTGCCACAACATTGACCCTTACTTCTTCTTTATAAATATTTCTCACTATTTTATTTATTTTTATTTTTTTATTTTAAGAGGTTTATGGGGAACAGGTGGGTTTGGTTACATGAATAAGCTCTTTAGTGGTGATTTCTGAGATTTTAGTGCACTCATCACCTGAGCAGTGTGCACTGTACCCAATGTATAGTCTTTTATCCCTCTCCCTCCCCCATATCTTTCCCTCCAGTCTCCAAAGTCCATTGTATCATTCTTATGCCTTTTCATCCTCATACCTTAGCTCCCACTTGTGAGTGAGAACACAGAATGTTTGGTTTTCCCATTCCTGAGTTACTTCACTTAGAATTAATGATAATGTCTCCAATTCCACCAAGTTTTCTGCAAGTGCCATTATTTCCTTACTTGTTATGGCTGAGTAGCATTACATGGCATATATATTTCACAATTTTTTTTATCTATTTGTTGATTGATGGGCATTTGGGCTGGTTCTACATTTTTGCAATTGTGAATTGTGCTGCTATAAACATGTTTGTGCAAATATCTTTTTTGTATGACTTCTTTTCTTCTGGGTAGATGGCCAGTGGTGGAATTGTTGGATCAAATGGTAAATGTACTTTTAGTTCTTTAAGGGATCCCCACATCATTTTCCATAGTGGTTGTGCTAGTTTATATTCCCACTAGCAGTGTAAAGTGTTCTCTTTTCACCATTTCCACACCAACTTCTATTTTTTCTTTTTAATTTCTTTTTGTTTATAGCCATTCTTGTACGAGTAAGGTGGTATTGCATTGTGGTTTTGATTTGCATTTCCCTGATAATTAGTAATGTTGAGAATTTATTCATATTTTTTGGCAATTTGTGTATCTTCATAAACAATTGTATATTCATGTTGTTCACACACTTTTTGATGGGATTGTTTGCTTTATTCTTGCTGATTTGTTTGAGTTCCTTATAGATTCTGGATATTACTCTTTTTTCAAATGTATCCATTGTGAAGATTTTCTCCCACTCTATGGGTTGTCTGTTTCTCTGCTGATTGTTTTTTTTTTTTTCTGTACAGAATATTTTTAGCTTAATTAAATCTCTTGGATTTATCTTTGTTTTTGTTGCATTTGCTTTTAGGTTCTTGGTTTTTAAGTCTTTCCTATGCCAGTGTTGAGAAGGGTTTCTCCAATGTTATATTCCAGAATTTTTATGTCTTCACTTCAGGTCTGGGATTTAAGTCTTTGACACATTTTGAGTTGATTTTTGTATAAGGTGAGAGATGAGGACAAAGTTTCATTCTTCTACATGTGGCTCGCCCATTATCCCAGAACTATTTGTTGAATAGGTGTCTTTTCCCCACTTTACGTTTTAGTTTGCTTTGCCAAGGATCAGTTGGCTGTAAGTATTTGGCTTTATTTCTGGGTTCTCTATTCCATTCCATTGGTCTCTGTGCCTATTTTTATACCAGTGCCATGCTGTTTTAGTGACTATGGCCTTATAGTGTGGTTTGAAGTCAGGTAGTGTGATGCCTCCAGATTTGTTCTTTTTGTTTACTCTTGCTTTAGCAATGTGGGCCCTTTTTTAGGTTCCATAAGAATTTTAGAATTGTTTTTATAGTTCTGTAAAGAATTATGGTAGTATTTTGATGGGAATTACATTGAATTTGTAGATTGCTTTTGGTAGTGTATTAGTCCATTTTCACACTACTGTTAAAGGCATACCTCAGACTGGGGTAATTTATAAAATAAAAGAGGTTTAATGGACTCACAGTTCCATGTGGCTGGGGAGGCCTCACAATCATGGTAGAGGGAGAAAGGCACATGGTGGCTGGCAAAGAGAAAATGAGAGCCAAGCAAAAAGAGTTTTCCCTTATAAAACCAATAGATATCATGAGAGTTATTCATTACCATAAGAACAGTATGGGAAAAACTGCCCCCCATGATTCAATTACCTCCCAGCAGGTCCCTTCTGCATACATGGAAATTATAGGAGCTATAATTCAAGATGATATTTTAGTGGAGACACAGTCAAACAATATCAATCCACCCATGACTCCTCCCATATCTTACGTCCTCACATTTCAATACCAATCATGCTTTCCCAACAGTCCCCCAAAGTCTTAACTCATTTCAGCATTAACTCAAAAGTCCACAGTCCAAAGTCTCACTTGAGATAAGGCAAGTTCCTTCCACCTATGAGCCTGTAAAGTCAACAGCAAGTTAGTTACTTCCTATATACATGTGGGTACAGGTATTGGGTAAATACAGCCATTCCAAATTGGAGAAATTGGCCAAAACAAAGGGGCTAACAGCCCCATGCCAGTCTGAAAATCAGTGAGGCAGTCAAATATTAAAGCTCCAAAATAAAATTACCTCCTTTGACTCCATGTCTCACATCCAAGTCATGCTGATTCAAGAGTTCCGTTCCCATGGTCTTGAACAGCTCTGCCCCTATGGCTTTGCAGGGTACAGCCTCACTCCCAGCTGCTTTCACTGGCTGACACTAACTGTCTGCAGTTTTTCTAGGTGCACAGTGAAACTTGGTGGATCTACCATTCTGGGTTCTGGAGGATGGTGACCCTCTTCTCACAGCTCCACTAGGCAGTGCCCCAGTGGGGACTCTATGTAGGGACTTCAACCTCACATTTTCCTTCTGCACTGCCCCAACAGAGGTTCTTTATGAGGGCCTTGCCCCTGCAACAAGCTTCTGCCTGGACATCCAGGCATTTATATACATGGTCTGAAATCTAGGTGGAGGTTCCTAAACCTCAATTCTTGACTTCTGTGTACCTGCAGGCTCAACACCATGTGGAAGCTGCCAAGGCATGGAGCTTTTACTCTCTGAAGCCATCGCCTGAGCTATATGTCAGCCCCTTTTAGCTATGGCTACAACAGCTGGGACACAGGACACTAAGTCCCTAGGCTGCACAGAGCAGGTGGGCCGTGGGCCCAGTCAGTGAACAAAACCATTTTTTCCTTCTAGGCCTTCAGGCCTGTGATGGCAGGAGCTGCCAGAAAGGTCTCTAACATGCCCTAGAGATATTTTCCCCATTGTCTAGGTGACTAGCATTTGACTCCTTGTTACTCATGCAAATTTCTGCAGCAGGCATGAATTTCTCCTCGGAAAATGGGTTTTTCTTCTCTAGCACATCATCAGGCTATAAATTTTTTGAACTTTTATATTCTGCTTCCCTTTTAAAATGGAATGCTTTTAAAAGCACCCAAGTCACATCTTGAATGCTTTGCTGCTTAGAAATTTCTTCCACCAGATACCCTAAATCATCTCCCTTAAGTTGAAAGTTTCACAAATCTCTAGGGCAGTGGCAAAATGCTGCTAGCTTCTTTGCTAAAACACAGCAAGAGCCACCTTTATTCCAGTTCTCAACAAGTTCCTCATCTCCACCTGAGACCACTTCGGCATGGATTTCATTGTCCATATCACTATTAGCATCTTGGCCAAAACCATTCAGCAAGTCTCTAGGAAGTTCTAAACTTTCCCACATTTTCCTGTTTTCTTCTGAGCCCTCCAAACTGTTCCAGCCTCTGCATATTACCTAGTTCTAAAGTCACTTCCATATTTTTGGGTATCTTTACGACAGTGCCCCACTCTACCAGTACCAATTTACTGTATTAGCCTGTTTTCACACTGCTGTTAAAGGCATACCAGAGACTGGGTAACTCATAAAGGAAAGAGGTTTAATGAACTCTCAGTTCCACATGGATGAGGAGGCCTCAAAATCATGGTGGAAGATGAAGAAAGAGCAAAGGAATGTTTTTATGGTGGTCAGCAAAGGGAGAATGAGAGCCAAGCAAAGGGGGTTCCTCTTATAAAACCATTAGATATCATGAGACTTATTCACCACCATGAGAACAATATAAGGGAATTTATCCCCATGAATCAGTTATTTCCCACTGGGTTCCTCCCATAAAACATGGGAATTATGAGAGTTGCAATTCAAGATGAGATTTGGGTGGGAACACAGCCAAAAAAAATCAGGTAGTATGGTTACTTTCATAATACTAATTCTACCCATCAATGAGCTTTGGATGTGTTTTTATCTGTTTGTGTCATCTATGATTTCTTTCAGCAGTGTTTTGCAGTTTACCTTGCACAGGTCTTTCACTTCCATGGTTAAGTATATTGCTAAGCTGTTTTGTTTTGTTTTTTTGAAGCTATTATAAAAGTGTTTAACATCTTGATTTGAATCTCATCCTGTCATTGTGGATGTGTAGCTGTGCTACTGATTTGTGTACATTAATTTTATATCTGGAAACTGTTGAATTCATTTTATCACTGGTAGGAGCTTTTTTTTATTATTATACTTTAAGTTCTGAGATACATGTACAGATTGTGCAGGACTGTTACATAGGTATACACATGCCATGGTGATTTGCTGCATCCATCCCCCGATCACCTACATTAGATATTTCTCCTAATGTTATCCCTCCCCAGTCTCCCCACTCCCTGCTATCCCTCCACTAGCCCTCACACCCCCCAATAGACCCCAATGTCTGATGTTCCCCTCCCGGTGTCCATGTGTTCTTGTTGTTCAACACTATGCTCTCATTGTTCTCACTATGAGTGAGAACATGCAGTGTTTGGTTTTCTGTTCTTGTGTTAGCTTGCTGAGAATAATGGTTTCCAGCTTCATCCATGTCCCTGAAAAGAACATGAACTCATCCTTTTTTATGGCTGCATAGTATTTTATGGTGTATATGTGCCACATTTTCTTTATCTAGTTGTCCATTGATGGGCATTTAAGTTGGTTCCAAGTCTTTGCTATTGTAAAAAGTGCCACAGTGAATACACCTGTGCATGTGTCTTTATAATAGAATGATTTGTAATCCTTTGGGTATATACCCAGAAATGGGATTGCTGGGTAGAATGGTATTTCTATTTCTAGATCCTTGAGGAATTGCCACACTGTCTTCCACAAAGGCTGAACTAATTTACACTCCCAACAACAGTGTAAAAGTGTTCTTATTTCTCCACATCCTCTCCAGCATCTGCTGTCTCCAGATGTTTTAATGATCGCCATTCTAACTGGTATGAGATGGTATCTCAATGTGATTTTGATTTGCTTTTCTCTAATGACCAGTGATGATGGGCATTTTTTCAAATGTTTGTTGGCCACATAAATGCCTTCTTTTGAAAAGTGTCTGTTTATATCCTTCGCCCACTTTTTCATGGGGTTAGGTTTTTTTTTCTTGTAAATTTGTTTTAGTTCATTGCAGATTCTGGATATTAGCCCTTTATCAGATGGGGAGCTTGGAAAAATTCTTTCTCATTCTGTTGGTTGCCAGGTCACTCTAATGATTGTTTCTTTTGCTATGCAGAAGCTCTTAAGTTTAAATAGATCCCATTTGTCTATTCTGGCTTTGTTGCCATTGCTTTTGAAGTTCCTATTTCTCCACATCTTCTCCAGCATCTAATGTCTCCTGATTTTTTAATGACTGCAATTCTAACTGGTGTGAGGTGATATCTCAATGTGGTTTTGATTTGCAATTCTCTAATGACCAGTGATGATTAACTTTTTTTCACGTGTTTGTTGACTGCATAAATGTCTTCTTTTTAAAGAAGTCTGTTCATATCCTTCACCCACTTTTTGATGGGGTTGTTTGTTTTTATTTCTTGTAAATTTGTGTTAGTTCTTTGTAGATTCTGGATATTAGCCCTTTGTCAGATAGATAGATTGCAAAAATTTTTTCCCATTCTGTTGGTTGCTGGTTCACTCTAATGATAGTTTCTTTTGCTGTGCAGAACCACTAAGTTTAATTAGATCCCATTTGTCAATTTTGGCTTTTGTTGCCATTGCTTTTGGCATTTTAGTCATGAGGTTCTTGCCCATGCCTATGTCCTGAATGCTATTGCCTAAGTTTTCTTCTAGGGTTTTAAAGGCATTAGGTCTTACGTTTAAATCTTTAATCCATCTGGAGTTAATTTTTATATAAGGTATAAGAAAGGCATTTTGTTTCAGCTTTCTGCTTATGGTTATGGCTAGCCAGTTTTCCCAACACCATGTATTAAATAGGGAATCCTTTTCCCATTGCTGGTTTTTGTCAGGTTTGTCAAAGATCAGATGGTTGTAGATGTGTGGCATTACTTCTGAGGCCTCTGTTCTGTTCCATTGGTCTATATCCCTGTATTGGTACCAGTACTATGCTGTTTTGATTAATCTATCTGAAGTTAATTTTTGTATAAGGTATAAGGAAGACCTTCAGTTTTAGCTTTCTGCACATGGCTAGCCAGTTTTCCCAACACCATTTATTAAACACAGAATCTTTTCCCCATTGCTTGTTTTTCTCAAGTTTGTCAAAGATCAGATGGTTATAGATGTGTGGCATTACTTCGGAGGCTTCTGTTCTGTTCTATTGGTCTGTATCTCTGTTTTGGTACAGTATTATGCTGTTTTGATTACTGTAGCTTTGTAGTATAGTTTGAAGTTAGGTAGCATGATACCTCCAGCTTTGTATTTTTGGCTTAGGATTTTCTTGGCTACGCGGGCTCTCTTTTGGTTCCATATGAAGTTTAAGTTGTTTTTTTTCCAATTCTGTGAAGTTGCTTTTTATCTTAAGGAGATTTTGGGCTGAGATGATGGGGTCTTCTAAATATACAATCATGTCATCTGCAAAGAGAGACAATTTGACTTCCTCTTTTCCTACATGAATATGCTCTAAGTCTTTTTCTTGCTTGATTGCCCTGGCCAGAATTTCCAATACTATGTTGAATAGGAATGATGACACAGGACATCCTTGTCTTGTGCCAGTTTTCAAAGAGAATGCTTCTAGCTTTTGCCCATTTGGTCCTTTTATTATTTTGAGATACATCCCATCAATATCTAATTTATTGAGAGTTTTTAGCATAAAGGGCTGTTGAATATTGTTGAAGGCCTTCTCTGCATCTATTGAGATAATAATGTGGTTAGTGTCTTTGTTTGGTTCAGTTTATGTGATGGATTACCTTTATAGATTTTTGTATGTTGAACCAGCCTTGCATCCCAGGGATGAAGCCAACTTGATCGTGATGGATAAGGTTTTTGATGTGCTGTTGGATTTGGTTTGCCAGTATTTTAATGAAGACTTTTGCATCTATGTTCATTGTGGATATTGGCCTGAAATTTTCTTTTTTAGTTGTGTCTCTGCCAGGTTTTGGTATTAGGATGATGTTGGTCCCACAAAATGAGTTAGAGAAGATTCCTTCTTTTTGTATTGTTTGGAATAGTTTCAGAAGAAATGGTAGCAGCTCCTCTTTGTATGTCTGGTAGAATTCAGCTGTGAACCGATCTGGACCTGGACTTTTTTTTGGTTGGTAGGCTATTAACTGCTGCCTCAACTTCACATTTTGTTATTTGTCTATTCAGGGATTCAACTTCTTCCTGATTTAGTCTTGGGAGGGTGTAAGTGTCCAGGAATTCATCTATTTCTTCTAGCTTTACTGGTTTATATGAATAGAGGTGTTTGTATTCATCTCTGATTGTAGTTTGTATTTCTGCTGAATCAGTGGTGACATCCCCTTTATCATTTTTTATTGCATCTATTTGATTCTTCCTCGTCTTCTTTTTTATTAATCTGGCTAGTGGTCTATTTTGTTGATCTTTTCAAAAGCCAGCTCCTGGATTTGTTGATTTTTTGAAGGGTTTTTTGTTTCTCTATCTCCTTCAGTTCTGCTCTGATCTCAGTTATTTCTCTTCTGCTAGCTTTTGAGTTTGTTTGATCTTGCTCCTCTAGTTCTTTAAATCATGACTTTAGGGTGTCAATTTTAGATCTTTCCTTGCTTCTCAGGTGGGCATTTAGTGCTATAAATTTTTCTCTAGGCACTGCTTTAAATGTGTCCCAGAGATTCTGGTACATTGTGCCTTTGTTCTCATTGGTTTCAAAGAACATCTTTATTTCTGCCTTAATTTCATTATTTATCCAGTAGTCATTCAGGAGCAGGTTATTCAGTTTCCATGTAGTTGTGTGGTTTTGAGTGAGTTTCTTAATCCTGAGTTCTAATTTGACTGTACTGTGGTCTGAGAGACTGTTATTATTTCCCTTTTTTGCATTTGCTGAGGAGTGATTTACTTCCAATTATGTGGTCAATTTTAGAGAAATTATACTGTGGTGCTAAGAATGTATATTCTGTGGATTTAGGGTGTATAGTTCCGTAGATGTCTATTAGGTCTGCTTGGTCCAGATCTGAGTTCAAGTGCTGGATATCCTTTGTTAATTTTCTGTCTCATTGATCTGTCTAATATTGACAGTGGAGTGTTAAAGTCTCCCACTATTATTGCGTGAGAGTCTAAGTCTCTTTGCAGGTCATTAGGAACTTGCTTTATGCATCTGGGTGCTCCTATATTGAGTGCATATATATTGAAGATAGTTAGCTCTTCTTGCTGCATTGATCACTTTATCATTATGTAATGTCCTTTTCTGTCTCTTTTGATCTTTGTTGATTTAATGTCTGTTTTATCAGAGACTAGGATTGCAACCCCTGCTTTTTTTTTTTCTTTTTTTTGCTTTCCATTTGCTTGGTAAATCTTCCTCCATCCCTTTATTTTGAGCCTATGTGTGTCTTTGCACATGAGATGGGTCTCCTGAATACAGCACACCAATGGGCCTTGACACTTTATCCAATTAGTCTGTGTCTTTTAATTGGGGCTTTCAGCTCATTTACATTTAAGGTTTATATTAGATATTTGAATTTGATTCTGCCATTTTGATGCTAGCTGGTTGTTTTGCCCATTAGTTTATGCAATTTCTTCATAGTGTCAATGGTCTTTACAATTTAGTATGCTTCTGCAGTGGCTGGTACTGGTTGTTTCTTTCCATGTTTAGTGCTTCCTTCAGGAGCTCTTGTAAGGTAGGCCTGGTGGTGACAAAATCTCTCAGCAGTTGCTTGTCTGTAAAGTATTTTATTTCTCCTTTACTTATGAAGCTTAGTTTGGCTGGATATGAAATTCTTGGTTGAAAGTTCTTTTCTTTAAGGATGTTGAATATTGGCCTCCACTCTCTTCTTGTTTTTAGGGTTTCTGCCATGACATCCATTGTGAGTCTGATAGGCTTCCCTTTGTGGGTAACCCAATCTTTCTCTCTGGCTGCCTTTAGCAATTTTTCCTTCATTACAACACTGGTGAATCTGACGATTATGTGCCTTGGGGTTGCTCTTCTTAAGGAATATCTTTGTGGTATTCTCTGTATTTCCTGAATTTGAATATTGCTCTGCCTTGCTAGGTTGGGAAAGTTCTCCTGGATAATATTCTGAAATGTGTTTTCTAAATTAGTTTCATTCTCCCCGTCACATTCAGGTACACCAATCAAACACAGATTTGATCTTTTCACATAATCCCATATTTCTTAGAGGCTTTGTTCATTTCTTTTCACTCTTTTTATTCTAATCTTGCCTTCTCATTTTATTCATTGAGTTGATCTTCAATCTCTGATATCCTTTCTTCTGCTTGATCTATTCAAATATTGAAATTTGTGTATGCTTCCTGAAGTTCTCGTGCTATTTTTTTCAGCTTCCTCAAGTTGTTTATGTTCTTCACTATGCTGGTTATTCTAGTTAGCATTTTGTCTAACCTTTTTTCGGGGTTCTTAGTTTCCTTGCATTGGGTTATAGCATGCTTCTTTAGCTCAGAAAAGTTTGTTATTACCCACCTTCTGAAGCCTGTTTCTGTCAATTCATCAAATTTATTCTCTATCCAGTTTTGTTCCCTTGCTAGTGAGGAGTTGTGATCCTTTGAAGGAGAAGAGGTATTCTGTTCTTTGGCAATTTCAGCCTTTTTGTGCTGGTTTCTTCCCATTTTCATGGATTTATCTATCTCTGGTCTTTGAAGTTGGTGACTTTGGGATGGGTTCTCTGAGTGGACTTCCTTTCTGTTGATGTTGAAGCTATTTCTTTCTGTTTTTTAGTTTTCCTCCTAACAGTCAGACCCCTCTGCTGCAAGTCTGCTGGAGGTCCACTTCAGACCTTGCTTGTCTGGAAATCACCCAGGGGTCTGCAGAACAGCAAAGATTGCTGCCTGTTCTTTCCTCTGGTAGCTTCATCCCAGAAGGGCACCTGACAGATATCAGCCAGAGCTCTCCTGTATGAGTGACTCCCAGTCAGGATAAACGGGGGTCATAGAGCCACTTGAGCAGGCAGTCTGTCCCTTATCAGAGCTCAAGTGCTGTGGTTGGAGCTCCATTGGTCCCTTCAGAGCTGCTGGGCAGGGACATTTAGGTCTGCTGAGGTGGGACCCACACTGCCCCTTTTCCCAGGTGCTCTGTCCCAGGAAGGTGGGGGGCTTTATTTATAAGTCACTGACATGCTGCTGCCTTTTTTCAGAGATGCCCTGCCTAGCAAGAAGGTAGTCTAGTCACAGTCTGCCTGCAGAGGTTTTGCTGAGCTGCTGTGGGCTCTGCCCAGTTGCTGTGCAAACTTCCCAGTGACTTTGCTTACACAGGTGAGTTTAGACACCCCTCCCCACACTGAGCTCGAATATCCCAGGTCGAGCTCAGACTGCTGTGCTGGCTGCCAGAATTTCAAGCCAGTTGATCTTAGCTTGCTGGTTTTTGTGGGAGTGGGACCCACTGAGCCAGATCACTTGGCTCCCTGGCTTTAGCCCCCAATTTTTTCAGAGGAATGAACAGTTCAGCTGCCTAGTTTTGTGCTGAAAGCCCTGGTCACTGGTGTTGTAGGCACCAGAGGGAATCTCGTGGTCTGTGGGTTGTGAAGACTGTGGAAAAAGCACAGTATCTGAGCCAGAGTGCCAGAGTGCTCGGAAAAGTCCCTAATGGCTTCCCTTGGCTAGGAAAGGGAGTTCTATGGCTCCTTGCACTTCATGGGTGAGGCAGCACCCCACCGTGCTTCAGTTTGCCCATTTGGGGCTACTCCCACTGTCTAACCAGTTCCAATGAGATGAACCTGGTACTTCGGTTGGAAATGTAGAATCACTTGTCTTCTGTATCGCTCTTGCTGGGAGCTGAGGACTGGAGCTGTTCCTATTCTTCTTTACTGATTTGGATGTCCTTTATTTCTTTCTCTTGTCTGAGTGCTCTGGCTAGAACTTCTAGCACTAGGTTGAATAGAAGTGATGAAAGTGAGCATCTTTGTCTGTTCTAGTCCTCAAGGGGAATTCTTTCTTTTCCCCATTAAGTATAATGTGGCTGTAGGTTTATCATAGATGGCTTTTATTACATTGAGGTATATTCCTTCTATGCTGATTTTGGGAGGATTTTAATCATAAAGAGATACTGTATTTTGTCAAATGCTTTGACATGATCTTATGATTTTTCTTTTTAATTCTGTTTATGTGGTGTATCACATTTATTATCTTAATGATGTGAAACCATCCCTGTATCACTGGAATGAAATCCACTTGATCATGGTGGATTATCTTTTTGATAAGCTGTTGGATTCAGTTAGCTAGTATTTTGTTGAGGATTTTTACGTCTATGTTCATCAGGGATAGTGGCCTATAGTTTTCTTTTTTTGTTATATCCTTTTCTGATTTGGGTATTAGGGTGATACTGGCTTCAAATAATTATATAGGGAGGATTCCATCTCTTTATCTTGTGGAATACAATTGGTACTAATTCTTATTTGAATGTCTGACAGAATTCAGCTGTTAATCCATCTGGTCCTGGACCTTTTTTTTTTGTTAGCATTGCCCCTTACTTCCTCAAAGCATGTAGTTGTATATAAAACAACCTAATCAAGAGAATAACGGCCCCATTATATTCTCAGGTCCTGCCCACATTCAAGAGGAGGGGTTTATACAGGGAATCTGTACCACAATGTAGATGTCTGGGGACCATCTCAGAATTCTGCCTATTATACTCTATAAACTTATTTTAAACCAAAATAATCTGCTTCTCAGTGTCAAAAAAGTGATATCATTTGTTCAATAAATCAGGTGTTGCCATTTTCTTTTATGTGTATTATCTTTCACAATCTGATTCAAAGAATCTTAGATATCATTTTCTATTCCTTTGTTATTCTGAAAAAAAAAATTACTAGCCAGACCGTGTAGCTATGTGAAAAATTACTTTAAAGAGCTAGCATAGGCCAGGTGCAGTGGCTCACACCTATAATTCCAGTGCTTTGCGAGGTCGAGGCAGGTGGAGCACCCGAGGTCAGGAGTTCGAGCCCAGTCTGGCCAACATGGCAAAAACCCATCTCTAATAAAAATACAAAAATTAGCCACATGTGGTGGCACATGTCTATAATACCAGCTACTTGGGAGGTTAAAGCAGGAGAATTGCTTGAACCCAGGAGATAGAGGATGCAGCCAGCTGAGATCGCACCACTTGACTCCAGCCTGGGCAACATAGTGAGACTGTCTCAAAAAAAAAAAAAAAAAAAAAAAAGAGCTAGCATAAAATCACTGTCTGAAGAAGAATTACAAATTATTAATATATATAAAATCCAATTCTACATAGAAGTAAAATTTTGTATTATGTTCATTTTATTTTCACATGATGAAAATAATATACACTTGTTACAAAAGAGATACAGAAAGGTAAAAAGAAGAAAAAACATGTTCATAATGTTCAACCTGCAAAGTAATATTGCCTAACATTTTGTTATTTTTATTTCCAGGTTTCTTTTTTTTCCCCTGTATTTAAAAGATTATCCAAATCACATTTCTACTTTATGGTTAAAAACACAGCTCTAAAGAAGCTCCTAGAACTGATAAATGAATTCAGCAAGGGTTCCAGATACAAAGTTTCCTGGCTATTTGACCTTTTTTTGGTTACTTAAGTTTTAGGTTTATATATATATATATATATACACACACACACACACACATACATAATACACACATCTCCATATATGGACACACAGAAATGCAAAGTAAATAAGGCTCTTTCTAGAATCAAATAAGAATATTTGTATAAAATGTTTAGTATAATATGTGGGCTATAGTAAGCATCATATAAATGTGTTTTTACATAAATGGTATACCTATAGATACACACACACATTTCTTTTTGTTACTATAACAAATTACCACAAACATACCTTCTTAAATAGTACAAGTTTACTCTTTATCAGTCTGGTGGTCAGAAGTACAGAATTAGTCACAGTGAGCTAAAGTCAAAGTGTTATCAGAATAAGTACCTCAGAATTCCAGGAATCTGTTTTCAGTTTTATGTGCTGTGCTTACATTTTGGCTTGTGGTTGTTTTCTCTGTCTTCAAAATCTACATCTTTAAATTTCTCTTTATTCCCTTCATAATTGCCTCCTTTTGTATTTTACTATAAGCAGCAAGAATAAATCAATCCATACCTTTAACACTCTGCTCAGAAAGCTCCTTAGCTAAATATTCAAGTTAATCTCCTAGAAATTCCTGGAAAACAAGTTCACTGCTTCCTAAATATAACGGTAGGATAGCCATAGTAGAATAATCATGGACAATCCCACTAAAAAATAAAAATAAAAAAAGAAAAAGGGAGTTCATTCTCTCAAGCAATTTTAAACTCCAGCAAGGCCAACTCCATTATGTTGTAAGGACTGGAATAATCCTCTGTGACTTTAGGGTCATCCTTCTATACCAGCAGTTCCACTCTCAGAGTCATTTTTCCTTTATGTTGCAGGAAAGTATATGTTTGCAGCTAAATGGTTTTATCAGCCTGTTTCCTGCCTATAGAACTCAGCTTCATTTCATCTCCTCTGTCCTTTTAGAGCAAAATTAGCAATGTTTCTTCTGATATATCATTCTCAAATGTCAGTGAGTCTTCTGTATATGCCATGGGAATTCACTTCATTAGACAAGTGGGTTCTCCACAGGTTTTTCTGAATTAATTTTTTTCTAATTCTGGTTTTTCCAGAGATAGCTGAGAGGATCCATGAGTCAGACACCTAAGCTCCTCAAAGAGTGGTAGGTGTGACTGAATACTGACTGCGAGCTTTTGTTACTTCTAAGAAATTAGCAAAAGGATGTCCAGATAGATTTTTGGATTTTCCTCAGAGCATGCTTCTCTGACAGTAAATCTCATTATAGCATCTTTTATAGTCTAGATAAACTGAAAATTTCCAAAATCATCAAGTTCTGATTTTTATTTGCTTAATAGTTGTTCCCTCAATTTATCTCTTCCTCTTACATTTTACCATAAGTAGCAAAAAAGAAACTAAGCCTTGGCTTCAATACTTTGCATGGAAATCTCAGTTATATATCCAAGATCATCCCTTACAAGTACAGGACAAAATGCAGGTAGGCTTTCTGCCTTATATAAAAAATGATTATCTTTACTTGTTTCCAATAGTATGTCGTTTTGTAAAATTTAAAGATTCTTTTGATGGCAAGACACAATACAGGGATACTCAAATAAAAGGCATAACTTTTGTTATTTATGGCTTGAAATGAGAGAAGGCTGCAGGAAGAGCCACATGGGGAGTTGTAACTGGAGACAGGGTAATTGCAAGTTGGAGCTTTAGGGGAAAGATTATGTACAGCAAGTGGAGTGATGTGTGCTAAGTTTCAAGGGTTCCCTGTTGATTGGCTAATTTGAGTAATTTTTCCCTTGTTGTCTGGTATCTGGCTCTGGGGTGATTAAAGTTGATGCATAGCAGCTCATAATATGAGAGCTTGATAAAGGATGTGGTTACCGTGTGGACTTAGGCAGCTGCTCAAGAAGGGGAACTATCCAGCCTCTAGCCAGGGCCTTGTTCTACAGTGGATACATATCGAAGTATCACTTTATAACCCACAAATATATGTGATTATTGTTTGTAAATTAAAAATAAAATAAAACTTAAACACTAGATAAACACAGAAAAAAAAGAAAACTATGTTATATATGTTCCTCATGTCTTTCTAAGCTCTCACCCGTGGAATTTAACATCCATATTTCTACAAAAAGTCTATTTGAGACAATCAAGATTTTGTCTATCTTGCTTCCCCAAACTCCTCTAGCCTCTACCCATCACTCATTTCAAAGCCACTTCCACACACAAGTGTGTTCTACAACTGGCTTTTCTGCTTAGTATACATTGGACATCTCACCATAGCAGTAATATAGGTCTAGATCACTATTATCTATATTCCATTGTGTGGCTGTGTCCTCACATATTTATGGACACTCAAGTATTTCTTAGCTTTTCACTATTTTAAATAGTGCTACAATTGACATTTGGAAATTTGTTAACTATTTTCTTAAAATCCTACATTATTTTGATTGGTTAAGTTGTTATCTCATACTACCCTTAGATACCTTTCATCTAGTTCTTTTTAAATGCTCTTTGATACGGTTTATCCCCCCAAATAGTGTATGTTTGTTAGATTTCTTTTTAAATAATTCAGAATTCTGTTGTTTGAAAATAATATCTTAATTTTCATTTTTTTTCTAGTAGTTTCTCACCAGTATAGAACAGTTGTTTCTACATGTTAATCTTATAGCCAGCAACCTTGAGAACTCTCCTTTTCGTTCTAATAGTTTGTTGAATTTCATAGGTTTCTATGCAAAACATTACGGTACGTGTAAACAATGACTACTAAATCTCTTCCTTCCATAGTATACACTGTTCATTGTGGCCACGCCCCAGTTGCTATGAATGCCACTGCTAATGGCTCACACAGGACATCTCCTCCATGGAATAGCCATTCAGTGATTAGAGGTGCTTCACCAGGACTTGCCTGGGAATTATGCCCTATCATTCCATGATGGCACACATCACGTGAGCGTCACTTACCTAAAGACAAAATAAACTTTGGGCAATTTATACTCCAGAGCTCTCCTTAAGATCATGCTGAGGCTACATTTCACATAAAATTGTGTTTCTCGACTTTTTTTCCATTATTTGTCCCCTAAAGAAACTTCATAGACAGTTTTTTCCCTAATCACCCACTGCCATGAAATTTTGATGCCAAAATAAGACCATCTATGTGTTTATTTGTGTATTGTGGTGCTTTGGAGGACTATACACCATTATAATATCTTTCACCTCCCAATAATCAATTTTCATTCCCTTGGGGGTGAGATTGCCCCACTGCAAATATATGATCTGAATTACATCGTTGCTTAATTTACTTCCTTTCCTTTATCCTGCTTACCTCCCTCCCTCTAGGTTTCTTGTGAGAGCTCTTTTAATAAATCACTTTTTCCTTTTAATTGTTTGTTTCAAAGCATAGGTCTGAAGAATGTTAAGATAACTTTATCAGGTGAAAAATATTCTAATTGGGATTTTATTTTAATTACAATAAACCTACCATATCAGTTTAGACAAACTGAAATTTTAACAATACTCAGTCTTCTTATCTAAAATTATGGTGCAATGCTTCCTTCATGTAATCAAGCATTCTTACATGTCCCTAAAATATTACATGCATTTCTTATTAAAATTATTCCTGTTTTACATTGGTTGTTAATGTGAAAGTATTTTTTATTACCATTTTACTTTCTGATTATTATTTATCTTTATAAATATTTTCAGGAGTATATTTATATTTTTTATTTTTAAATTTAATTTAATTTAATTTTAAGTTCCAGGAAATATGTGCAAGACATGCAACTTTGTTACATAGGTAAACATGTGCCAAGATGGTTTGCTGTACCTATCAATTCATCACCTAGGTGTTAAGGCCCACATACATAGCTATTTATCCTGGTGCTCTCCATCCCCCAAAACTATAACTAATAGTAAAAACACTGTATTTTCAAATAATGCCAAGAAAATAGAATTGGTACCATCTTAAGAACAAATAATTCAAAGTGAACAAAAAATGAATGGAAATAAAATCGAGATCTAAACACAAGCAGGCACCTAACAATGAAAAAAATATGGGAGTGTATTAAAAAAGACATTATGAGGAATAAAAAATAAATAAATAAAGAGATCATAGTACAGATGTTTCCCAACTTAATGATGGTCCAACTTATGATTTTTTTAGTTTATGATGGAATAAAACCTAGATGAATTCAGTAGAACCTGTACTTTGAATTTTGAATGGTGATTATTTTTCCCTCAGGCTAGCAATATACAGTATAATACTCTCTGGCACTGCTGGGCAGCAGCAGTGGCAGCAGCAGTGAGCTATAGCCCTCAGTCAGCTGCAGGATCATGAGGGCAAACACAGAGATTCTACAGTGGACTGTGTTGCCCGATAACTTCACCCAGTTATAGGCTAATATAAGTATTCTGAGCACATTCAAAGTAGGCTAGACTAAGTTATGATGTTCGGTAGTTTAGGTGTATTAAATGCATCTTCAATTTATGTTATTTCAAACTTGCAATGGGTTTATCTTGATGTAATGCCATTTTAAGTCAAACAGCATCTATATTTCTTAAACTAAGCAGATGTGTAAGCTACATAAAGTTGTCTGAGAAGTAAACAATGGGTAAGATTCTAGGTTATGATAAAAAAGAAAAGGTCAAGGAAGAATCATTGAATAACTGTCTTTCTTTATTGCAGTATTATTACAAGTGCTAACTGGGCCCTTGTAATAATAATTCATTGTTGGAAGAGAATGTTTCTACCAATAATAATAATATTAGGTTGGTGCAAAAGTTTTTGCATTGTTGAAATTTGCCATTTGATACTGGAATACATTCTTAAATGTGGTTATGTTATACATCACTTTATGAGTTTTTTTGGGCTAATGACTTATTACTTCTTGTTTATTTTATGTTTATTTTAGATTATGAAAATGATATTAAACAAAAAGAAAATTCGAGCCATCTTCTTATTCAAGTTCAAAATGCATCGTAAAGCAGTAGAGACAACTCACAGCATCAACAATGTATTTGACCCAGGAACTGCTAACAAATCTACAGTGCAGTGGTGGTTCATGAAGTTTTGTAAAGGAGACAAGAGCTTTGAAAATGAGGAGCATAGTGGCTGGCCATTGGAAGTTGACAAAGACCAATTGAGAGCAATCATCGAAGTTGATCCTCTTACAACTACATGAGAAGTTGCTGAAGAACTCCAAGTCGACTATTCTATCATCGTTTGGCATTTGAAGCAAATCGGAAAGGTGAAAAAGCAAGATAACTGGGTGCCTCATGAGCTGAGCAAAAATGAAGAAAAATAATTTTGAAGTGTTGTCTTCTCTTATTCTATGCAATAATGATGAACTTTTTCTCAATCAGATTGTGATATGCAACAAAAAGTGGATTTTATATGACAACCATCAACAACCAGCTCAGTGGTTGGACCGAGAAGAAGCTCCAAAGCACTTCCCAAAGCCACACTTGCACCAAAAAAGGGCATGGTCACTGTTTGGTGGTCTGCCGCAGGTCTGATCCACTACAGCTTTCTGAATCCTAGTGAAATCATGACATCTAAGAAGTATGCTCAGATAGTCTATGAGATGCACTGAAAACTGCAATGCCTGCAGCTGGCACTAGTCAACAGAAAAAGGCCCAATTCTTCTCCATGACAATGTCCAACTGCATATCACACAACCAATACTTCAAAAGTTGAACAAATTGGGCTACAAAGTTTTGCTTCATCTGCCACATTCCCCTGACCTCTCGCCAACTGACTACCACTTCTTCATGCATCTCAACAACTTTTTGCAGGGAAACTGTTTCCACAACCAGCAAGATGCAAAAAATGCTATCTAAGAGTTTATCAAATCTTGAAGCATAAATTTTTATGCTACAGGAATAAACAAACTTATTTTTTATTGGCAAAAATATGTTGATTGTAATGGTTTCTATTTTGATTAATAAAGATGTGTTTGCGCCTAGTTGCAATGATTTAAAATTCAGAGCCTGAAAGCATAATTACTTATGCACCAACTTCTTTTATAGAAGTGTATTTTCTTTTATCACCTATTTAGAATTATCAAATCATACATTGTTGGAGCTGGCTGACAACTTAGAGATTTCCTAGTTTGCCTTCCTCATTTAAAAAATAAAGAAGTTAAGCTCCAAGTAGGCTAAATTGATCTTTAATTAGGTGAAATTATTTTCCCTGTGATTTCCCTTCTTCAGGTGAAGCCATCAGAACTCATTCAAGCTAGAAATCTGAGTCATTTTTAAATTACTCTTCCTTTTTATCTCATACCCAATCAGTGAGCCACATGCTATTCAGTATTATATCCTACACATCTCACTAACCCATAGACACTAAGGTAGTTCAGGTCCTCATCATTGCCTCCACTCTTTCATACCACCAGTATTCTTGTGCATCTCCTGCCAGCCACATATTGAACCAAATGCTGAAAATATGACAGTAATATTCTGTTTGTGGCTCCCTTGGGTTCCCACTTCCTCTTTATTTTGATCTGTCTTTAATATATTTATTGGAGACTGTCTTATAGAACACAAATCTTATTATGATTTCCTTTGTTCAAAACTCTTTAAAAGCTTTCTGTTACCATGTGAGATTAACATTAAGTCCATTGGTCTTTCTCAGAATGATTCTTACCTTTATTTCAGGCTCCTTTCTTGCTCACGTTCAAGCTTTGGGTCTACCATTCCACAGATCTCCATGCCACACAGAGGTACTATCTTTTATCTAACTATAACAGGCACATTCATTCTGTAAATGTAGAATGTTAACCTCCCTTTTTCTAACTTATTTGGGGGAAAGTGAGGATATCATATGTCTGATTCTGAGTCATCTCCTTGGTTGTTGCTGCCACATGAAATGTTTTCTCCCCTGCTTTCAGCTCTAACTCTGGTCATCATTTACCCTACAGCTGGGCACCCCTAATACTCCAAGATGTTTGGTTCTTCAATTTAGCACTGCAGCAGCAGTGCTAGCTACAGTGAAAGGTGATACGAGGAGGATACTTCTTCCTTTATGGACCCATCCCTTAAATCTCCATAAGAATCATCGCAAAAAATAAGATTTTATGTATGTAACACATTTTATTACAGTATTGATAACTAGAGAAATTAAAATAAATGTAAACCAAACAACTTTAGATGCTAGTACAATTGTTCTTAGTATTCAGAGAAAAAAATGAATAATAATCAATGTTCTTGTTCTTAGCCTTAATAATAGAAAACTTAAGAAATGCTTTGGCACATCACGTATATTCTTTAAGATTGCCATGATAGTGTGGGGTACCAATGTGCCTCTTAATTTTTTCTGTAGTTTTGGAATGAGTAACTATTAAAACACACATATGAACATATACAAATATACAAGCCCTTTATAAGGACATTAAAAATTAATGGTATGAAACTACCTTAAGAAATTTTTTTCTATATGCAAAAATGCTTGCACTGTTATCCCTCGCCACACTGTATGTAGAGCTGAATATTCTAATGAAGAGCAAATTTACTTTATTTTTGCAAGTCCTAAAAAATACCCAGAAGATTATTGGACTTTTTTAAAGTGGGCTGTTAAAATACCTTGACAAACAAAACCATTTATATATTGCTCCCGTCTGGAAAATAAAAATCCACTCAAATAGTTGGACATATGAGTTTTAGAGAAGAAAAAAAGGAAATTACTCTTTCAAAACATATAGTTTTAAATGTTTTCATATATTCTTTCTCTTGCTAAAAATGTTCAAGTTGAAATGTCTTCTCTCAGATCCCTCCCTTACTCCCCTGTGCATTTACCTGATTGTCCCTCCTACATTTCTCATAAAAATCTGCACTTAACTTTACAATAACTCACCACATCTCATCACATTTATTTACATCTGTCTCACCTGTGAGCTCCTGTGGAGGCAAAAAAATAAGATTGTATTCATCTGTGTCTTCTAGTACTTACTGATAGTAGGCGTTCAATAAATATTTTGTGAATAAATTAGAGAAGGAATACATTCCTAAAATTATACAAATTAGTGACCAGATAGATAACAAAACTAAGAATTTATGACTCCTAGTCTAGTATTTTCCATAATCATATAATTTGGTCTCTAAACAGCAGTTAATTCCCAAATTGCAGGCTAGACATCCAAGAAGTTTAATGGATTTTTCAAGATCACATTTATAATGTCGAAAACATCATTATTTGAGTCAGGATAGATTAGGTTATGCTGCAGTAATAATTTCAAAATTTCTATGGACTAAAAAAAATGAAGATTTGCTTATTGCTCCTGCTACAGGTCCACCATGGGTAAGAAGAGGCTATCAATATTGCCATTGAGAGACACAAGTTGATGGGGCAGCCACAGTCTTGAACATTGGGTGCATGTTCAAGTAGAAAAGGGAAAGAAGTATTCTGAAGAGTGTCCACCAGCAATTAACTTCTCTGGTCTGGAAGATATTACTTCCACTCACTACTCATTACAGGATCCCCAGCCAACAACAAGGAGATTGGAAAGTATAATTCTACCATGTTTCCAGACGGGAAAAGAACCGGAGATAATAATTGTTTAGCAAATGTTTTCCTTAAAAATGCAAGCTGGTCGAACCTAAAGAACAATTTAAAAAAAAAAAATTGCAAGCTGGTCAAGACTAATGCAGAAACTTACATAAAGTAAGTATATCAGAGATATTTGCTAAATTGAATATAATTTTTATTTCTAGTCCAATATTCTTTCTACTAGGCAGTTGTGGGATATATTCATTTCAGAAAAGATTCTAAGGATGTGGGTATTTTTATTTTAAGCTAATTTAGATAAAATAAAATAAATGTGAAACTGTTCAAGGAATTACATATCTTAGCTTAAGACCAAGAGATTTTGATGAAAAATAGCTGTCTTTAGCTACATAGAAGGTAATAATAAGAAAAATCATGACAAAAGTTGTTCACAAATTGTTGAATACAGAGAAATAAACTTAAAAGGTCAAAAAAGTTAAATGGGGTGATTTTCATAAGTGCTATATAAAGGCAGCATGACCCCTTCCTCCCCTAGAAAGGGCTTTGGGGCAGGAAAGCCCAAAATTCTAGGCCTAAATTCATTCCTAATTATCAATGTAACCTCGGCTCTTCTGTAGGCATATCTCTTGCTATATAAAATAAAAATCTGGTGTAATGTATAAGACTTCTTACAATTTAAAATTATGTGAGTGATGTGAGTTAACTTGTCATAATTCAGATTAGGAGTAACTTCTGTAATAGTTACAGTGGCAGTAACTGCTGTAGTGAGTACTCCCCAAAATATCAATCACATAAAATAATAGAATTCTATTTTTCACCCACCTAACAACGTTCATGTTTTTCCACATGGCGATTCATTGACCCAGGCTTCTCCAGCTATTGGCTCTATCATTCACGGGAGCTTCAGAGTTCTCTGCTTCTAGTGGGAAAAAAAGGAGAATGGAGAAACCTAAACCATAAGTGGCACACATTATTTCCGCTTAGCTTTTTTTGGGAGAATTTCTCACTGGTGAGAGCACATTACTGCAGCTTTATACAAAGGAGGCTGGAGAAATGTAGTCCCTGTCTGGAGATTCCTCTCCCAGCACCAACTTCACACTGTGGAAGTAGAGACTTGAGTTTTTTGGAGAACATCTAACCCCTGATGTGTATTCTCAAGACTTTCTTGATCACCGCCTCCCTCCATCAAAGAATTTATCACTGCTCTCTGTTGTTTCCTCTATGCTCAGACAGAATGCTATCCTGAGGTCTGCATTAGTTGGTTTCCTTAGGTAACAAAAATTCAACAGCAGAGACAACTTTTATTTTATCCTTGTACCTTCCAGTATGTAGCCCTGTTCCAGGATATAGCAATTATTTTGTAAAAAAAAAAAAAAAAAATATATATATATATATATATATGTGTATTTACTATATAAAATTTAGTAATTTAGTATATATAAATATATATATATATATATATACACACACACATCCCCAATGTACAAATGTAAACTAAATCTCCATCTGCTATAGTCCTAACTTCATTTTTTCTCACGTGACCTCTTAGAGTGTGTTTTTCCAATTTTCTAAAATGAAATATATATACATATATATATACTAAGTGAATTTATTTAGAGCCCTCTCTGTCACTTTTGTGTTTTATTTCTGTATATTTGGGAAAATATTTTAATCTACAAGGACATTATCATAACATGTACCCTGCAATGCTATTGAGGACATTAGATGAGAAACATATATTACGTGTTTAAATATAAATGATGTTTCCCAGACCATCACTCTCCACCTGATACCACAGCCCCTTCACAAGTAGGAGATGAGGAGAAAGCTTATTTTTGAAATCCTAATGTTAGAGATAGGAATTGAAATATGCCCACATTCCCTCAACTTATATCCATAGACCTTATTGTTGTTGCTGTTTTAGTCAGAAAGGTATAAGTCATCATAGTACTTCCAGAAAGACAGAAGAATTAGATATTGTAAACTTACAAGTAAAGACATAAGTGCACCCTAAAAAGCAGCATTTAGACTTCATAAGAAAACACCTGGGAAGATTTTGTCCATGAGCAGCAATGAAATATTTTGAGAAATTTAACTTTTAGGTCTTATTCAGCCCAGTCAAATATATAAACATGTACATTTATTAAGCATTTACTTTGGCTTATTCACATACATTATTTAGGAAAAAATATTAAACCAGGTTTTTCAAATTACCTGCATAACTCTAGAATGTTCTAGACTGGGTATGCAGTAAGATTCTTGGGGAGCATTTTTAACTGTAACATTTGGGCCATTAAATGACCAGAGCCCTTTTCTAAACATAGCTTGAATTCCAATAAATGTTTATAGAATAAATGCAATAATCATTACAAAAATTTATTTAAATTCCTTAGACTTTTTAGCTATGACAATGTAGAACTTTAGCAAAACCCAGGGATCTTGGGAAACAAAGGCGTTAAAGAAATCTCCCCATCCTTTTGTGTCCCAGAAGATGGCTTACTACAAAGAAACAGCCTTCCCTGTGACTTATTTAGGGATGCCTTCATTTGTTTATCTATGACCAGTTCAGACAAAATCCTCCAAACTCCCATTCTTTGCTTCATTAATAGTTAACTGAACTGCTGGTTCTCACTGATCAATGAGAAGAAAATGCTTGCTAAATGAACTTTGCTAAAGCATCTCTGTTTCCCCTAGGTCCTTGAAATTTGAAGCGCTTTCAGACTAAGCCTGCAGACAGCACCTTAACAGCACCTCAACAGCACCTCCTGAGAACAGACTCATCTCAGTAACACACTTTCTTATATACTGTCCAATCTGCTGTCCACCCTTTCATCCCATTTCTCCACACCCAATTTTTTCTAGCCTTGTTTACTCCTTATTATAAAAGGAACACTCTTTTTGTTCAACCTTTGAAAACTGGCAGGTCTCATGATCTATTATAATAGTCACCCTCATTCTATCACAATAGTCCTTTCCTTTTTGCAATAATCCTTTTAAATATTTTCTTTACCCTAATTCCAGATTTTTGTTTTATTTGGTACCTGCTTTGAAAGAGGATTATTCCCCCCCCCAACACACACCCAATGTACAAATGTAAACTAAATCTCCATCTGCTATAGTCCTAACTTCATTTTTTCTCATTTGACCTCTTAGAGTGTGTTTTTCTGATTTTCTAAAATGATAATATTTATTAACATTCAAGTTGAATAAAAAAGGATATTTAGAGCCGATATCAAATAAATGTGCTTTGCAAATAAGAGTTTCATGACTCTGTCTTGGGGTTTGGGGAGCACTTACAGAAAAACTGCCTTCTTGAATGTTAGGGGATACTCTGTTTTAGTTACAGTAACTGTCTTGCCATAAGCTTGAATATGTACTGCCATCTACTGGTAAATAATACAAAATCAAATTGAAACAAATGGCACTTATTTCTTGCAGTAAGTAGGTGAACACATTTGTTGAAAAAATGGTCCTCTCAACAGAAATGTTTATGTTCTATATGCATAATTTATTTATTAATTCACTATGTTTAAGTATTCTTTTATCTTATATTTTCTTAAATTTCTTTTGGTTTCTAAAATATTTTTAACTGATTCAGGGTTAAACATCTGAACAAGTCCAATTATTGTATTATGTTGAATAGGATGGTACAGTTCCCAACAATACAGAGCTTTGATGTGCAAACGTGCAGTCTGCTGACCACACTTTAGGTACAGAATCATCTGGGAGCTCGTTAGGAATGCAGAATCTCAGACCTCTTCCCAGACCCTCTTAGAATCTGCACTTTAACAAGATGATTAGGCGATCGTTTTTCATATTAGAGGTTGAGAAGTCCTGGCATGAAGTATTGTATAGCATTGTACAGGCAAAAAACACTAGTCTGAAGTCTTAAAAACCAGAAACAAAGAACAAAGAAACTCATCATCCTGGAATCATTTTTTTATTTTTCAATCTCGAAATGGACTTTATCCTGCAATTAAAATATTTTGAATCACTATAAGATCAATTGAAGCAGTTATGAAACAAATTATAATGAAAGACAATTAAGAAAAATACCCTAGAGCTAAATGTTAATATTATACATTTGTGCATATTGGAATTCATTTTTCTGTTCAGCATCATTGATGAGACTTTCCATAAGATTAATTACTGAGACAGCTATGCCAATGCCAGCACCCTCCCAAGAAAGTCAAGAAACAGTTGAAGAAAAGACACAAAGTAAGGAGTCAGAGTTAAGAGTAAAGTCAATGAGGAGTGCTAAACTTCATGCACATGCACATATGTACATAGATACACACACACACACACACACACACACACACACACACATACGAGTCGTCTCCCAATATCACAGACCACAGGAGCCAAAATTTAAAGGCTCCCTGGCTCTCTGCAGATCTTACAGTCACTTGGGAAGAGACTCCATTGCTCAAGTGATTTTATTTAGTGTGCCAGAGGCCTCTTGTTTGAAAAAGAAACACAGATAAAAGTGTACATTCAACATACAGGGCACAGTTTTTTTTTGTTTGTTTGTTTGTTTTGAGACAGAGTCTCGCTCCCAGGCTGGAGTGCAGTGGCGCGATCTCCACTCACTGTAACTTCTACTTCCCAGGTTCAAGCGATTCTCATGCCTCAGCCTCCTGAGTAGTTGGGACTTCAGGCACATGCTACCATGCCCAGCTATTTTTTGTATTATTTGTAGAGATAGAGTTTCACTACGTTGGCCAGGATGACCTCCATCTCTTGACCTCGTGATCCACCTGCCTCGGCCTCCCAGTGTGCTGGGATTACAGGCGTGAACCACCGTGCCCGACCCAGTCTTCTTTTTTTCAAGTTGTATATATTATCATTGTCTTTGAATTTATTGGGACCTTCATTATGATTAGCACATAGTCATTTTTAAAAAATGTTTCATGTGTGCTTGAAAATGGGCATTTTCTACTTCTTAGGTGCTGTATAGATACATAAATCAAACTTGTTCATTGTTAATTATATTGTCCATATTGTCTACATCATGATTAATTTATTTCACTGTCTGATTGATTGGTAAAAGTACATTAATATCTCCCATTATAATGATAATTTTTTTCTCTTCCAGTAGATTTAGCTTCCCATATTTTAATACTACTTTACTAGACTGTTTATATTTTCCTAAGAAATTCATTATTTTATAATATACTGTGACCCTTTTTATTCTTAATAACATTCTTTACCTTAAATTATGTATAATTTAATATAACCTGAAGTGGGCTAATCTTCACAGGTTAAGGGTTAGGAGTCCCGAGCAACTTTTACTTCTGACCAATTGGTGACAAATTAGAGTGTTTCAACAACTACTCTAAGGTTTTTTAATTCAAGAGAAAAATTCATAGAACTCACTAAAAGAAAGTGTATTACTGAAAGTTATAGTTTTAATGTATGAAAAGGATACAAATAGAAGAGATATGTACAGTGAAGTTTCAGAGAGTCCCAAACTCAAACTTGTATCATCTTCTCAGCATCAAAGTGTGATGATACTCAAGAGTATTGCCAACCAGGGAAAGCTCACTGAGCTTCAGTGTTCAGAGTTTTGTTTTGGTTTTTTTAAATCAGACTCTAACTGTATAGACACAATTGATTGAATCACTGTCCACTAACTCAATCTCCAGTTATTTCTCCCTTTCACAAGGGTTAGGCTAATATAAAAATATAAAGTTGACCTTTCCAGTATGGCCAAACCCAACCTGAGTCAACTCCTTAGCATAAACTACCTAGGAGCTAACCATCAGTCACCTCACTGGTATAACTCTCTATCAAGCGTGGTCTAACAGGCTCACCATAACAAAGACACTCCAATTACTTGGAAAATTCAAAGGGTTTAGAGACTACCTCCTAGGAGTCAAGACAAAGGCCAGCCCTCTCTTTGGGTAAAGTTAGTTCTTCACTACACAAGTACTAATATTGCCACCTCAACTTTCTTTTTATTATGAATGGCCCACAAAGTATAAAATAAGATAGTAAAAATATCCAAATATTCCAGTACCCACAGTAAATGTAAATGTATGAAGCTCAGTATTAAAATTTGTCTTACTAAAACAAAATAATTCTTGCTATTTACAAGAGCCAAATGTAAATCATATGGACACATCATCAGATAAGTGCAAATTAAAACCACAATGAAACACCACTATGCATTCACCAGAAGAGGCAAAATTAAAAAGACTAATAATACATAATAATAATAATCTTCATCTAAGCAGTGATTACACAGGAATATACATTTACCTGTAACATGTGTATAAGTAGAAATTATCTAGCTATACGTTAAAGATATATGCATTTTTGTATATGTTGTATCTCAATAAAATAAGTTTTAAAACATGAATAACAAAAGACATTTGCTCTCAGGACACCCTCATATTCTAGTTTCACTCATCAAAATCTGCTTTCAGTGGGTTTCAATTCACTGACAAAAGTAGAACTGCCTACTAGACAGGCTATTAGAGAATGTGGGGAAATAGGGAATGAGCCCAGAACAAATGAAGGATATTGATATTATTACTCAAAGTTAATTTAGTTGAACAGAGACATCTCAGTGCTTAGGTTGAGAAAGAGGGATAAGAAGTAGGATAAAGAATGAAAGAAGGAGATAAGGTTGAATGCAGGAGTACTGGCTAGAAAGTTAGGAGGGCTATGAAATCAATGTTCTGCTTCAGAATCATGGACCTAGCTAGACAACTAGCACAGTTTTTATTCACGTAAGTCAGTGAAGTAGTGAGAAAGTCACACTGAACACTGACAGATACACCATCGAAACTTTGGATGCATCTCACATAATAGTATGGCCCAGTTACAGGGAAATAGTTGACTATGGCATATCAGCATGTCCTCCTCCTGAATCTAGGAAATTCCCACATGTATCCAGTTGAAGGCTTCCTTTCTCCAGTCATATTAGGTTTCTAGGGCTTCCACAGCAAAACACCACAAAGTGACTTAACAGAAATGCTTTGTATCACAATTGTGGAGGTCAGAAATGGAAAATCAGTGTCAGCAGTGCCATGCTCTCTCTAAAAGCACTGGGGAAAACTCTGATCCAGACCTCTGTCCTAGTTTCTGGTAGTTTCTGGCTTGGAGCAACATAATTCCAATATTCAGATGGTATTTTTCCTGTTATCATTTGCCAGTGTCCCCATTTTTCCTTTCCATAGGAACACAGACATAATAGACCAGATGCAACCCTAATGACCTAATCTTAAATTGATAATCATCAAAGACCCTATTTCCAAATAAGGTCACACTTAACAGGTATTGGGAGTAAAGAGTTCAGCATCTTTTTGGGGATGCAATTCAACACATAACACTAGTCCTCTGTCTTAATACTGACACTTCAATGTCCTTGAACTTTACCTTAATTAAGTGGCTGAGACCAAGACCTCCTTCCTAGAATCTCCTTTGTGCAATCTTTTGTGGACAGATTGAGATCGCATCATTCATGTTTCAAATAAATGACCTGTCCATTCTCCTCTTCAAGTAGCTAGCAGTTGTTTCAGCAATGACTCACAAAATTCCTAGCAAATTATCACTTGCTTATATCAAAGATCTTAAGGAATCTGGATCTCCAGGCATGCTGTCATAGTGTAGATATAGGCAAAACCTCTGGTTAATGCACATTACACAATGGAGGTGGAGAGCGAGAAATGGAAATGCTAATATCTCTTCAACTGTTGACCTCCTTTATCCCCAGTTCCATTACGTAAATTCAAGCCTTACCATCTTCTGCCTGGATTATTTTAATAACCTCCTAATGGGCTTCCTATCTCCAATCTTGTCCACCTCTAATCCATTCTCCACATTAGACCCAGAATGATCTTTTTAAGTCACCACTCCCCTCCTTAAAACCCTATCTTAGCTCAAAACTGTTCTCAGGATAATGTTCCAAATTCCTATAATGCGTTTTCAGGCCCTTATTTAAATGAAGTTCAATTCTTTAAATTCACCTTGCACTCTCTGTCTCTTAGGAAATTGCTCCTGCTTTTGTTTCTGCCTGGAATTCACTTTCACCACTGTCCCTCACTGCAAGTAGCTAAGTCATTTGAGCTTTTCATCATGGCATAAATCTTTCCTGCATCTCCAAAGGACAAATTAGGTGTTATATTCCACTACCATTAAATACTGCCACAGCACTCAGTACCATTTCTTAACTCTTATTACACCTTTTATCACTCTATTGTAATTACCTGTGCATCCCTCTGTTTCCCCAACTATTGTCTAAATTTCTTTCTGGACAACATCATGTGTTATCTTGTTCATGGTTCTCTTCTTAATGCCCAGCAGTGTACCCTACACACAGTACTCAGTAAAACCGTTTAATTTATCTAATTTTACTAATTTATTTTAATTTTACTAATTTAATAAAATAGTAAAATAATCAGATTATTCAGGAAAAAAATATATATTTTGCTGCCAATATTTATTTTTCTGCAAATAAAAGTGCCCCCAAACTCATTTTTAGATTATCAGTTTCACTAATTTTAATACAATGGGGTATGGCTCTAAAGTTATAAGATAAAAAGAAGTAACATTTGATGTAGAATAATCTCATATTTGATTCCATCCAAATAGGGGTAGTTGCTAATCTCCCCAGAGCACTTCATTATAAGTTGGCCAGACTTAAAAGGCTTAGACACCAAAAGTGCATAACTAAAACAGATGTCTCTCTCAGAAAGTAAGCTTTTCCAGCACAATAAATTCTACTGTGCTTTGCTTCAGAACACAGAAATGCATGATATGCAAGAAAAATGTATGAAATACAACAGGTATTTTGAGATATGTACAAAGAAAGAGGCACAGAAGTGAGGCTTTGAACAAAAGCTCTTTTGTTTTGTAAACCAACTTGCATTCACACACACAACTACGCTCCACTTACTAGATAGGAAAGTGTGATTTTTTTTTTTTTAAGGAGAGAAATAAATACAGTATTTTATAGGATCTTTTCTCCCTCCCTTTCACAACTGGAATATGAAACTATGTAGTCCTTCAGAACACTTTATGTCACCTTTAAAAAATGAAAACAAAACAAAAAGCACTTTTTTTTAAAAAAATAAAGAAACATAAATAAGATGATTTGGTGTATTTCTGCAAACAAAGTACATAATCTGAAGCTTTCAGAGAAATAAAACATTGCTACAAGCTAATAGTTTCTTACTTGTAGCTATATGCCAGGACACCTAACAAAAGCATGTCCAGTCAAGAGGTTGACATTGTTTCAAAGTGAGGCCATTAATCTGGTGACAGCACTCCATTAAACTAACTCTGCAAATCATTTTGTTGGAGGAGTGAACTATTGGAAAGAGAGTGAGAACCTTGTTGACTGTCATTATTGACTAATTACAGCATGATTACTTAGGGACAAGCCAATTGTCTGCATCATGTAGAAAGATAACAAAGATAAAGACACTCCACTTTGGAGGAATTCAGCTGTCTAAGGGGATACATTTCTCTTCTGCTTCTTTCAGGAAATAAGGAGAAAAAACCCTCTTCTACCATGTGGATGGAGGGAAGATTTCATTTAAGGTAACATAAATAATGTAGCACATTTTTAGTCTATAAATAAGTTGTATGTACATTTTGGTAGCATTCTGAATAATTTATTATCTACTATTTCCATTTTATATGGTACTATAGTAAAATATTGGTCTATCAGAAAATAGTTTTTTACATTTTTGTTTCCAGTTGAGAGATAGGACAGTAACAGTCAGAAAAATATTGATCTAATGAAATAAATCAAATATCTTTTATGGTTGCATTTACCAGCATTTTAAACTAAGTTTGTCATTAGAAAATTTCATGAGATTTGTTTGGAATTGTTTTCCCAAAAGTACAATCAATTCTTGATGATCTAAGACAGCAAACCCTAGGAAATAGCAATGATAACTAAATCTACAAATCCCTTCCTTGTCTAAACTTCTAACAAATTTAACAAAACAACTTCATGTCAAGTTGATACGTTAATGAGCAGCAAAATGATCAGAGGGTGAGTAGTAAAACAGAAAAGAAACAGAAACAAGGACTCTGGAAAATTTGTTAGCAGCATTATTAACTCTGAAATATTCCTTTATGAGGCAGCAGGGAAGTGGAGGAGGATTATTTCATTAAATAAAATGCAGGTCAAAGTGTGTTATTTTTGGATGGAGGCCAACCAAACATGATACAAAGGTCTTATATATTATGAGATAGATTCTCTAATATGTCATGAGATATAAGAGAATAAACAAGCAGATCTTATGGTATAGTAGAGTAAAAATTTAGTTTCTGTAACTGTGAAACAAGGAAGTAATTGGTTAAGCATTTTTAGCCATTTATAAAATATCCCCTAAGTGCTTTATAGGTACTATGTTAAGCTGTAGGTATAGTAGTCATTAAGACAGGTACAGTTATTTCTTTCAAGAATTTATTTAAACTGACATTAAGTAAATTATTATAATTAATCAATTATTAGTTAACATTATGAAAAATCTACGAGGGCATAAAGGGTGCTATGAAATCACAAAACAAGGAACTGATTGAGTCTGGGAGGAAAATATCCTCTGTGGAAGTGCAATCTGAAGATCACCAGGTGGTAATTCAATTTAACAAACCTTTATTGAGCCTTTGCTGCATGTGAGAAACTATACCACACTCTGCACATATTTTTGCACGTGTATAGAACTACACTTTTTGCGAATAAGATGTGGTTATACAATGAAGGATTGGTAAGTCATTCACAAATAACTATAATAGGAAGCAGAAAGCATTGCCACCAAAACTTGTCTTGATAAGTTTTGGGAATATCAGAGAAGAAAAAATTGCTATTGCTTCATTTGCTTGATACGATTAGTTACATTAAATTGAAAGAAGACATTGATCAGATTATCTGAGTAACAATGGCAAAAAACATACTTCTGTATGGCTTCCGAAGACCAGGCAGGGGTGACAAAGGCTGAATGAACAGCTTGTATGCTGTAAGTGATAATATCAGAGAGAGAGAATGAGAGTCATCATGACACATCTTTCAGGATCAGATCCTAAAATAAAATCAAAACAATGGTCTCAAGGATTCTTTGGAGCTGGATGTTTTATTTACTTTCTTGTAAAAAGTACTTAAAAAAAGAAATGGTAATGTTTTACATGTAAAACAGTGTTTGTAATTTGTCAAAGGAATTCAATGAACACGTTAGTTTGATCCCTTTTTAAAGAAAAATTTGAGAGACTTCCTAGGTGAAGAAGATCACCATCTTAATCATGATAACAACCACCATTTGTTAAGTGCTAACTGTGTGGCACACCATGATTAAAACATGTAATAGGCTGGGTGTGCTGGCTTATGCCTGCAATCCCAGCATTTTGGGAGGCCAAGGTGGGCAGATCACCTGAGGTCAGGAGTTCGAGATCAGCCTGGCCAACATGGTGAAACCCTGTCTCTAGGAAAAATACAAAACTTAGCTGGGTGTGGTGGTGGGTGCCTGTAATCCCAGCTACTCAGGAGGCTGAGGCAGGAGAATCACTTGAATCCAGGAAGTGGAGGTTGCAGTGAGCCGAGATTGTGCCAGTGCACTCCAACCTGAGCCACAAGAGAGAAACTCCATCTCAAAAAACAAAACAAAAACATGTAATAAACATGATCTCCTTAAACTCCCTCAATTCATGAGGAATGCAATAGTCAATTTACACAGGAGGAGGCTCCTTTATTTACTGTCATTCAAAAAACATATTTTATACCAGACATATTTTCCATACTCTTAGTATGCAGCCTAGAAAGGTTATTGAAAAGTGCTGGGAGCCATACTCCAGGAGTAGCAGACTAGGAGTTGAACCCATAATTGCATCTACCATGTTATTTTCTTTAGCAGTAAATGGCTGTCAAACTTCAAAGCTTAATTGAATTTTTATTTTTAAGTACTGAGTTACAACGTTCAGAGATCAAGGGAGAAAAGAGATCTGTTGAGGAGGAATATGCTTGTGGCTTTCCCAATTACATTTTTTATAGCTGCAGAAGCCTCACCTGCTACAGTGGGCCCACTCTATCCATCACCTGCTATGCAGAACAGATTCCATGAACACTATGATCTGCATATGTTGTTTTCTTAAATTTCCACAGGATTTTTAAAGGGGCTAAATTATTAAAAGTAAAATTAAGAAGTATTTTTGAGGTTTTTTTAAACCCATCCATCTGATTCAGTGGACATTTTAAAAATATACGTTTTTATGTTGTATCACCTCCTTTCTGCTTTGCTGGGAAGTAACTCTTTGCCTTCTTTATTTCCATAGCTCTGATATAGATGGACTTATCACCTAAATAAGTCAATTAAATCCATAAGAGCTATTAGTCTACTGGTTCAATGATGTTGTGCCAAGATTAAAGTAAATCAACTATGGCTCAAGATACTGGAAATGAATGAAGCAGAATTTTGGCATATGTCCATATTTACACACTTGATGAAGGAATAAAAAAGGTATTCCATGGCTAATGCAGTGCATTGTATTAGTGACTAATCTTAGATTTAGTCACTTTTAGGATTAGTAGCTCCAGATTCCCATCTTTTCCTTTCTCTATTTTTGCATAGTTTTCAAACAAATCAATTCCTTATTCACAAAAAGTGTTTTTAATATCATTAAAATTAAAATAGTCTTAAATCTGTATATCATGATGTTGTTGGTTTTCCGTTTTAAATATGCATTCATATTTTTATTAGAAAATTACTTAGAATGCTGAACAAATGCCTCTGTGAATATTTGGCCAATTATGCCAAATAGTCAAGACAAATGTGACCCTTATGAATGATCTAGTTTTGTAGACAATGGAGAGAAAACTATTGATGAGAAAACAGATCATTATCTGAGTCTTACAGATTTACTTTTAACAATAAGATTGTTGATTTTCTAAATTGAAAGAAAAATACACTCTGTGACCTAAAAATGAAAATTTTCAAAGATACTTTTACAATTTTGAGTATGTTCATCTGAAAAAATGTTCTTGTGATAATTTTTAGCCTAGCCATTTAGCTAAGGTTAAAACAAAGAATACAATTTATTGTTATGTTTATTCGAGTTTTGCCTTTTCAATTTGTTTCATATTGCTTACATGTTTTAGCTATTTTTCATAGTAGGTCAATTCATTTCAAATACAGAAAATGTTCTCCTTTCTCCATTTTTTCTCATTTCCAACTTGGGAAACTTATTACAGCTGATATGAGACAGAAATGGATACAGTTGGTGCTGTTAACAACACTCATCAATTGTCAAGTGTGTACGCAGTATCAAATTGCATTAGACAACGTAGAAGGATATAAGAAGAGGGACATTTTTCTTCTGCCTTCATTGAACGTACAATCTAATGACATTTATATAATACACACTCATGGAAACATATGATACACTAGAGAAACACTTTATACATATTTAACAAGCTCAAGCACCCAATTCATTATAGAGAAATATCTTCATTTTTTTGTTCAAAAAACATTCATTAGGATTCCATGGCTAATAATGTTAGGAACAATAAATTTCAAAAGGGTCACAAAAGACCCAAGCATCTACAACAATAACATGGTAGTTAATTTTACAGAATGCCTAATGAATGCCAAGCCCTGGAGCTTTACGTGCGGTCTCACTTATTTCTCATGACAACCCTGCATGCAGAGTTTAGCCCTGTTTTCCACACGAGGTAACTCAGGCTTAGAGAAATTATGTGTTTAGTCAGGTTATGTACCTAATAATGGCTGAGTAGGGATTGAGAACAAATTATTCCAAATCCAAAGTCCAAGCTTTTTCCATGTTCCCACACAAGCTCTGGAGTTGCTTCACCTGGCTAATCTATTATGAACAATTTTTTTTTCTGTTATATTGCCTATATTTACCCTCTAACCTCAGCACACTATTATCCTTTTCTTTTGTACCTTTCTCCCCATTTTTAGCTGTTATCAACTGGGCACCACAAGTATCACCAGTGCCGCCACCAGTACCAGTAGCAGAACACAACTTCCTGAGCGCTGCAAACTCCATTTCCCTGGATGCGCTTCTTCAGGAGCGCTGGTACCATTGGCTTTTGCGGGAACATTCACACCATTTGGAAGATAGAAGTGAAACTGAGACTCCCTTGTTCTCCTGTGGGGGGTGCTCAGGCTTCCTGGAGAACTTGTGTTCCATGTGTCCACCTGTGCTTCAGTCTGCGGTAGTGAGTGATGGCTGTACAGGCCTCCAGCTGTGCTCTCAGGCATTTCCCCTTCAACTCCTCACACATTCATTAAACACTAAATCTTCAAATAAAGACCTTTATCCCAAAATACTTTACCAAGCTGAGACTGACACACACTCTTCAATCTACAAAGCCCCCCTTTTTCACCTTCATTTATGTAATTGCAAACAATTTTTAGGGGACAATTCAAGAGGAAAGAAAACTATCATTTATTGAGCAGCTTTTGTGTCTGACAATGTGTGCTAAGTTGTTTGCATCACACCTGGTTTTATATCCACTAAGTCTTTATATCTGAAGTCACTTCTCACTCTTCTGAGCATCATCAGCATTAACTGATTCAACAAATGTTTACCACGTTCCTATTATATATCAAGAACTGTGTTGCTTACTGATGAGAAAAAAATAAGAAGGTAGATCTCTACCCTCAAGAACCTTAAAGTCTATGAAAAGAAAGTCAATGGAAAAATATATTACTATATGATGAAAAACAACGACAGAGTTGTATAGGGCCCGATGCACATGCGGGAAGGACACCAGGCTCAAATGGCGTAGGAAGGTGAAGTGAGACCGAAAAATTTCCAAGTTAGTTATATGAAGGCAGCCTCTTAATCATGAATATGGGTAAGCCAAGACCAGTAGCTTGAGGGTACAGAACACTCCAGGCTAATGGAAGTGCCATGCTGAGAGTGGCTATAGGTGACTAGAACACAGAGTAAATGCCTAGTGGAGATGAGGCTGAAGGCAGACAGAGAAACTAAATTTTAAATGGCTTTCTTTCAGATGCTAAGTTGCTTGGATTTTTAACCTGAAGGCAATGGGAGGCATTAAGGATTTATTTTTTTTAGCTAAGGGGTGTAGGTACAGGTTTGTAATTTAGAAAGATGAAAATCTGAGGTGTAGGGCCAGAAGAGCTGGAAGGAGAAGGGTTAAGGGGCTTCACTGCAGTACATTCAAGTGAAAGATGATGAAGGTCTGAACTAGTGATGTAAAGAAGTACTAAAGAAATTGATTTAAATATTTTAACTGGAAATGGGCTGTAGATTGTTTAGATGAATGGGATAGTGGAGCAGTGGAATCTAGGATGACGCCTCCGTGTCTGCCTTAGATGATGAGACCCTAGTGGAAAGCAGTCCCAGTGGGGTGAAGGAGGAAGTGAGGGTGCATTTGGTTATAGCTTATGTGCCTACCAAGCTTTCAAATCGAGATACCCAGATGATATTTCTGCCTGAGTTAATTGAGATCTACTACATATCCTCTTTAACTGTACTTTTAATCTAATCAAGTGTTTTTTTCTTTTTAAATTCCTTAAAGAAGAAGGAGTGTTGCCTTACAGTCCTTTGCATTCATCACAGGCCAAGCACAATCTATTGCTTATAGTGGTTGCTCAGTAAGGATCTGGTTCTTGACAAATGCATTGGTTAATTGCTATAGAATGGCCCTGCTACATACTGAGTTAAGTTGGATACAGTTTAGCTAAGAGGGCTTTACAAAGGTTTTCTGTGTGAAGGTAGAAAGAAGCATGGTGCATTATGAAAATCTTTCTACCCTAAGTTTTTTAATGTGTACCCTCAATACTCAGTATCTTAGAAACTATTACTCATATATATTTTAATAACAAAGATTATGTCTTATTTTATCCTCATTTTATCCCAAGCTACTTTCATGGCACATAGTAGGTATTCAACAAATGTATGTTGAATAGTGCATGAACCACAATCACTAGGTCACAGTTTTGTACCAAATTACATTGTGAAATCCCATATTTAATAATAGCTATGTGAAAATAATAGATAGAACATGTAATTTTTACTGTCCAATAATCACAAAGTATCTTTGTTTGTTATCTTTATATTTGTAGTTGGAGTCTGTCCCTTTATATCTGAGCAATTCTGCCTCCATCTGCTAGTAATGCCAGATGGAGGAGAGGCAGGGAGACCAAGAGATTAATGAAGCAACTCATCAAGTTGTTTGAAAGGCAAAAATACATAAGAAAATCAAATCTGTTGAGATGCCCTTTAAAGAGCAATGGTTGCATGCCGTATATGTTTAAAGTTTCTAGAGAAAAAAAAAAAAAAAAAAAAAAAAAAACTAAGAAAATTTCTAGGAGATAAAATTGTTAATGACTTGTAAAACATCCATTCTGGAAAAATGCAGGGTATCATCTTCTCCCCAATGTCTGTGTTAACACCCTGGTGGCAAAGGAAATTAACTCTTTCTGACCACAAGGGTGAAATTAACTGCACTGGGGAGTACAGAGTCCATTAGTGGAAATGGTTCCCCATGGCTCTTACGTGGTGATAGGCTCACACACCATGAAATCAGGGTGCAAGCTAGTCTTTTCAAAGGAAAGCCAGTACTTAAGAACAAAGATATTGCCTGTAATTTATAGGAGGAAAAGAAAGGCAAAATGAGGTGAACTCTGCTGGATCTTGCAATTCTTTGGAAAGCAGTAGTGAAAATGGAGGGGAAAAAACTCATGCACAACATTTTAGGACAGTGTCAGACCTCAGCCAGTGAGAGATTAAAAAAAGTTCCTCAGACGGTATTGTAATACAATAAGCTATATTATACAACTCATCAATATGAAGTATATTCTAGTAGAAATAAATTCATTTTAAATGTTGATAACATACATTTGCATGACAAAGAAATAGTATTGATAACATTACAAATGGAAAAATACATAATGAGAAAAATGTTATTTATTTTAACTATTATTTTATGTTCAGGCGTACATGTGCAGGTTTGTCATATAGGTAAACTCATGTCATGGAGGTTTGTTGTACAGATTATTTCATCACTCAGGTATTAAGCCTAGCACCCATTAGTAATTTTTACTGATCCTCTCCCTACTCCCACCCTTCACCCTCCAATGGGTTTCAGTGTCTGTAGTTCTCTTCTTTGTGTCCATGAGTTCTCATCTTTCAGCTCCCACTTGTTAATGAGGACATGCAGTACTTGGTTTTCTGTTCCTACATTACTTTGCTAAGGATAATGGGTTCTAACATATTTTAAAAGCAGCTAAAGCAGTGAATACATCAGTATACCACCCAAACAAATATTCTTAATAATTATGGAAACTTACTCATTAGACTTAAATAATTCCCCTTTCTAAAGAAAACTTTAGGTGATTGCAACCAAGAAAACGTAAATACTAATTTTTTCATTTCTATTTGCTTAGCTCTCCTTCTCAGCTCCTGGTGAGTCAAGTGCCACGTAGATCTGTAGTTGACCTCAATTTCTCCCTGAGCCTAACATTATTTTTCTTTACATTTAATTTCTCAAGGTCAATTCTTTTATTTGTTTAAAAATAACAATCCTAGTAAGAATTGAGTTCAAATTATTTGTTAAATTTGGCTCACTTGACAGAATATAAGACTTTTGAAATGTAAGTAATTTTATTTAGTAAGAGCCACAAGCAGGTCAGACCTGAAAAGAGACATGGGGAAAAAAGACAGAATTATATTATAGTACTGGGGCTTTCTTGCTGGATACTTTAGGAGCACGTCTTCTTTTTTCAACTTCCAAGAATTACGGTCATCGTGAATAGTCTCTATTCACTCATTTATCCTTCACATATTCAACAGACATTCTTAATGTCTCATAAATGCCAGTCACTATGCAAATTTCTAAATGTAGATGGCACAGGTCTTAAATTTCCACATATATGTACACACACACACACACACACACACATACAAACACATATACACACACATACATAAAGTCCTCACTTAACACTGTCAATAGATTCTTAGAAACTGTGACTTTAGAGAAAACGGTGTAACAAAATAAATTTTACCAAGAGTTAAGTTCTTATGGCCTATTTCTGGTCACAAAAACATGACCAAACTTCTAAATAAAGACATAAAAGCTTTCTAATATTAAATACTGAAATAAATGGCAAGCTATACACACATATAAAAAATTAACTAAAACAAGTAAGGTCATTACTCAATTTTGGTGAATCAGTGATGATGGTGGTCATCGTGGTGGTGAGTTAAATCAAGATGTTTGGAGAGTGAAAACTGTAAAGAGCACTTTTTATCACCACACAGTTCAAAAACAATGACAAATGTGGCAATCTCACTGAGCACTTTTGTACAGCATCGTTTATTGTTATGCATTTGTATGATTATTGTATACTTTACAAATTTTTATTTGATAATAATTTGTATTCATTCAGTCATTATCCAACCCATTAATTCTAGTGGGTAGCTGGAGCCTATCTTGGGAATCCATCCTGGACAAGCTGCTATTCCGTCGAAGAGCATGTACAGGCACCCCTACGCTTACTCAAACTGAGACCATAAAGACAGACAACTCGCCTAATGTGCACAGCTTTGGGAGGTGAGAGGACACTGGAATGGAGAAAACCCACAAATATGTGGACAGAACATGCAAACTCCCCACCGACAGTTGCCTCAGCTGAAAATCAACATGTTTTTCTCAACAATTTTATAAGGAAATAATGTTGAATGAAACAATGTTATTCGAGGACCTGTTCTGTGTGTGTGTGTGTCTGCGTGTGCGTGCGTGCGTGCGTGTGTGTGTATAATGAAGTTCTCTTGTGATGGCTAGTCAAAGATAATGCTCCCATAAATATTTTCTATATCAGAGATGAACTTGGTTGTGCATGCTCCCCAAAACATTTTACATGCTCCCCAGCATTTCCCAAAGCTCTTGTATTAGGTGAAGCCATGTTAAAAGTTCCAACCAAGGACTCTGAACAGACTTCACAAAGATCATTTTGGAGCCAAAGCATTTAACGGCCATTGGGCCCCCTCCTTTCCACCATGTTCTTTCTTTGTCATGCAGCAACATGGGCCATGTGTAATAGACATTGATGCTGTAAAACAGTGATGTCTTCTTTTCTTACATTGGATGTGGAGTATCAGTGAGAAATGAACTAACCTAGGCTAAGTCACTGAGAGCAGAGGATCTGTTACCCTACTCTGGCAATGTCAGGCTGTTAAACATGATTGAGTTATCCTGAAATGATAGAGAAAGTGTTGATATGAAGAGTAAGGGTTATAATATATCAATTCATACTTTTCTTGACTTCTAGAAACTATGTGTATCAATTGAGAACTATTGCATATTATACAAATATAACCATTTAGTTTTTGCCTGGTTGGTAAAGACCTCTATTCATGAGAACATAAAAGAAGGTTCTACAGTTCTGACAATCCAGTTTCTCATGAGTTATTTTCTTCCTCTTCAAGATACTTTTAGATTTTCAGGCTATATAGGCACATTCATAGTGAAGATAATGAGGCTTAACTTTCAACACACCTCAGATTATGGTCCCCTTCCAAGGTCCTATACTTAACTTTACAATTTCATATTATTTTCCCCAAAGAGAATCCTCCCAAGTTGAATAAACTTCAGGCCCCATACAAACCTGGATCTAGCTTTAACTTATCTTTTACATTACGACATTTACCTGGCACTCGGCTTTGTTTTTATGTTTTACCAGTTATTTATCTAGCTCTCAAAAAGTAAACAATAAAAAAACTTTCTCCCTTTGTGGCCTGGGCAACGACCATGGATATTTCCCCCTCTAGGTTACTGGGCCCCCAAGATGTTTTCTTTGCCTAGGTGTTTAAGCAACTGATGTTTTGAGCTTCAGTCATTTTCAATAGCTCTCATTTACATATGCAGACTAGTACCTATATTCGCATACACACGGAAACACATGCACACACCCACAGACTTATGAATACACACGGGAAATACATTTTATTATGTGTTTATTTCATATAATAAGATTACTTTGTAATAGAGACCTTTACCACATATCAATGTCAGGTGAACAAGGCCAATGTCTAAAGCTTTCTACTGCACAGGTCAGTCATTTTCACAAGGTGCAGCTCATCTCAGAGGCCACAGAGTGTACCCTCAGGCAAATTATCTAAACCATATTAGCCTGTGCTGATGAGTTTTTGGAGCTGGCCTCTGAAATGGACAAACAAAAACAAAAATGAAAAAACAACATCTGTATGATTACCAGGTGATGTTCTTCTTTGCAAAATTACTTTGTGTAAATCATGAGTGCGGCTGGCATTTTTATATAGATCCTGACTGCACTCTGTATTCTGGCTAGAAGGATGGCAGTTGGAGGCAAAAGGGGTGGCCAGGAAAAGTGTGGTTAACAATTACACAGGCAGGTAGCATGTTAGAAATTCTCTCTAAAGTTATGATAAGTACTTCATTCTTTACTTAAATCTCATAATCACTCTTCCTCTTTATCTGAATAACCACATTTTTAGAAGTAAAATTTTTAAAAAAAGTCAGCTTTCAAGTTTGTATTTTTTCCTCTAAATGTAGGAATGAAGGGAAAATATGAGGTTTTTGAAATTACTATAAATGGGGCTTTTAACCTAAAAGTTGATTCCTCAGCAGAATAGTTTAAATAGTTAATGATAATAATGAAGCAGATGAGATTTTAGTGACACTGAATGCTCATATCTCAATTTTATCACTCTGTAAGATATATGTATCAATTTTTGACATGTACATAGGACAGAAAATTTTACTAAAAACAATTAAAATATCTAAAGGGCATTATTTGTTCTGGATGTCATTCCAAGGGCTAAATAATACACACAGGAAATTAAAAGATATCCCTCTTTCTTGTTTTATTAAGCACTGGGGATAAACAAAATAAAATACAGGGAATCCAGAGTCAAATGTGTGGAACAGCATATAATCAATTTTTTGTATTGCCATGTAATAAGTAATATAATAATACAAAAATACAATAAAGGCATGTACAGAAGCACTGGATAAAAGAGTTTCAGAGCATGCCCCTTGACTCCAGAAGATCAATCAGTAGTTCTCTAAGCAGACAAAAGCATAAGTGCACTTGAGGTAGAGGAATTAGAGAACTGAATAATCTTACAGCTGGAACATTGAGATTGAGACTTCTGATGACAGGAGAAGCTGGAAAGGTAGAGACTGGAAAGGTCAGGGCCATTAAGATTTTTTTTTTCCTGCTACATGGAAAGGGTTTTTTAACTTTAACCTATTGCAGGGATATGACCAAAGAGCTGGTTTCCATTTTAGGATATAAAGAATAGATTTGAACAAAGAAATACCAAGAACCAAACATTGTCATTGGAGATTCAGAGGAGAGTTTTAAGAGTAATGAAATAAGAGGATGCAAAAGATTTGGTTATATAAGACATACAGTGCACAGTTATGCTAACGATGACCTTCAGGATAGGTTCTGAAAGGGAAGATTTATGATTTTAGTTTGTAGCATGTTGATTTTGAGTGCCATGTGGGTTTTCTAAGTGAATATGTTTGGTGGATGATTAGAAACATGTATGGAACTCACGAGAAATGCTGTGAGGGTCTGTTAGAATATGGGCAATGTGATTATGTGCAATGTCAAAAACATGGCCTTGCATGTTGTGAACCAGGAAACATACAAATTGAGAAGAAAGCTGTATGTGTGACAATGATGTAGTAGTCTGTTGAAGATGCTATAAATACCATAGACCAGGTGGTATATGAATAACAGAAATTTATTTCTCATGTCTCTGGAGGCTTGGAAGTCCAATATTAAGGCACTGGCAGATTCGTTGTCTGGTGAGTGCCTGCTTCCTTGTTCATAGATGGCTGCCTTCTTGCTGTATCCTCACATGGCAGAAGGTATGAGGGAACTCTCAGGGGCCTCTCTTACGAGCATTAATCCTATTCACTAGGACTCTGCCCTTATGACCCAATCATATCCTAAAGGCCCCATCTTTAAATATGATCACTTGAGTGATTAGGTTTCAACATATAAATTTTAGGGAGACACAAACATTCAGTTTACCAAACATGATAGCACCAACATTTAAGGAAAAAGTAACAGGAGGAAAAAAAGTTGGAAGTAAGGAAGAAAGGATTTAAAGAGCAGCATGTGGTGTCATGGAAATTGAGATGGAAAAAGATGTGTCAAAGAGGACAAAATTACAGTAGCCAGTGCCTCTGAAAATTCCAGCAAAATATAGACTAAAAGATGTTGATTCGACTTAGCAGGAAGGAGGTTATTAGTGATTTGTTGAAGACGTTTGCATTACCATGTCATAAGACAAAATAAAAGTCTGACTTTATAGAATTGATATGTAAAACACAAGAAGGGATGTTTATGTATTTAGATAAGATTTGAATGACCTGAGAAAGTGTATACTTAGCAAAGAAGGAATCAGTAAAGGTGAAAAATGGGGCAGATAGGAAACTATGGAACGGAGGAAATAGTTGTTTAATCATTTTGATATACATGCTAATAAAAGTTAAAATATATATATATATAAACAGATTGTTATTTTTGAATATAAGCTCTAAAACATCTTTTAATTTGTTATACACTAAATCATAGCAAAGGAAGGTATCTGTGAATGATTATTAAGGACCACTGCAATGTGTAGGACACTGCTAGAGAAGGCTGTGAATAGAAAGATGGTAACACGTACTTTCTGACTGGAAAGACTTTATAACCTAAGTGAGGCAATTAAGCAAATAGGCAAATGACCAGAATAAAAAGTAGGGTAAGATGAGTGCCATAGGGCTGTACACTCAAAGTGAACTTCAATTTAATGTGCTGTCTTATTAGCAGCCTCTGATGCATTCCCTTCCAGTTTTCCCCAAAGCAGAAAAGTCCCAGCATGGAAAATAACGAATAATAACAGCAAACACTTACTTAACACTTACTATGGTCCAGGCACTGTTCTAAATATCACACTCACTTATGTTAAAACTTTCATGATGGATAAATATTATATCTATTTGAAAGATGATTCAGACAAAAAGCCTGCTTTGTGAGCTTTGAAAGATTTTTTACATTTGAAAAGTGAGACTTACTGAGATGAACTAAATATTACTAGAATTCTTCTTATCCTTGTGTACAACTGAAAGCATTGCTAGTAAGAACAACAAAGATAATTACTGGAAAGATCACTGGTAACTCATGAATCTAAATGAATAAATCTGGGGACCAAGCTCAGAAAATGGGTAGATACTAAAGCAGGCTAGGTAGCAGAAGCTCAGTCGACAGTGCCACATACATGGCCATCTTTGATATTGCTATCACTGGAAGTTCGCTGCTGCCACTCTTGGACTTAACACCTGTCTTTAGTCGTGGTATCACTCCTTTAGAATTAGAAGTGGTAGCATGAGCATTGAACGACTGGCTCTATATCTGAGAAGCTGAAGTAAAAACTTTCTGAGCCCTCTATAATTTGTGTTAGGACATGGTTAATAACTCAAAACAAGCCCAAGGATATGTCCAAAAAAAATAACATTCAGATGATTTATAGGCAAAAATAAACAAAAGACTCTGACAAATGTTCATCTACATTTCTCTTCTGATACTAATACCTCTCATTACTACCATAAGGTGGCTCAATTCTAATATAAGTATTCTTTATACAACCAATAAAACATACATCCACTTCCCTAAGGGAAATAACTCAAAGTCTCATTAGTTACTACATCTACCTTGGAGTCCAGGATCACTGTGCAATGTCCATTATGCTCCAGTTCTATTATGATACTACATTAATATTTTATGGAATAGAGGAAATAGAAAGGAAGAAAAAATATAAAGTATACAAATATATTTGTGATAAAACATGAAGGCAATATGAGTAGAGGTTGTGATCTTTATTTCTGTATATATTTATGAGGCCATAGTTAAAATGTATTGCTTTCCTCCTCCACCATCCATTCAAGGTACCCTTTGCCTTCAGCCAACAATTCACTATAACAGAAGGCTTTACCTGGTAGTCTTATTCAAATATTCCTTCCTGAGAAATACAAGCCCTTGCTTGTGAAGTGTTGCAGCAGCCTTCCACTAACTTTAGCTGCAGACATGGAAGTATATAGAGATGACCCAAGGAATGGCTGAAGCTCTCTTCATACTCCTCCATAGTTTTATTGTGTATAAACTCTCTCTTTCCCATTGATAATCAGACACTTACTGAGAAAAGTAAGCCTAGAAATTTCCTGGTTGAAGTATGTGCAGAAACTTAGTGAATCCACAGGCATAAAACAAAGTAATGTTACAATATGGGAAGAATCTGGAAGAACTACTGCCGTAGGAAACTAGTAGCTGCTTTTTCTGGAATGTTGAGCTGCAATATCAGTGACAGTGAATAATTTATCAGTTACCTCTGTCTTAGCGGTAATTCAAGATCCAGAGTCATGGGCAAGAATAAACAATCAATCAGGTACCCTCACTGTAGCTGAGTGTAGGGGGAGGGAATGTCTGACACCTAGCAAGTTTCTTCCTTAAAAACCCACAAAGCCTGCTGGTACTTTGCCTTATGAAACAGAGACACTCACTTGCCTAAAATAAGGTAGGAAAATAGGTTACTCCCTTTCCGCTATTGCATCCTACTTAAAATCCTGTAGCTGTACCAAGAGAAAAATGGGATCTCTTCCCCAGTATGAATGTATGTGCTGCTACTTATGCTAGCTAGAATTCCACTGAATCACTCTGTATAGACTCATCCATTATATTAATTACAATAAAACAACTGGTCAACAAATGTGTATGTTTGAATATGTAGGGTGGTACTTGTATGTGTCGTTGGTTTTATGTGTTAAGAGTTACCATAGGATTATGGATGAAGACAAAGACAGGAAGAGCTCAGCCAACAATTACGTAAGTGTCAGTGACCCAGAAAGGTAGGGTGGAGGAGTTGGGTGAGAAGCAGGAAAGATAAATCAGTAAACAGAACAACACACGTGCATATATACACCCCTAAACCTAGAAAAAGAACTCAAAATGTTAACAGTGGTTATCTATGGGTCATAGGCTATTACTTTCATTTTGTAAATTTAAATACATTTTCTACTTTTCAGAGATAATGCTGCTATTATAATTGAAACACAATATTTTAAATTATTATAACGACTCAGAAGAAAGTGTAGAATATATCTAATTGGAAGGATTAGCCAAATTTCTGTGGATCAGAGTGTTGGGGTAATAGATTTTGTTAAAAATTATGCAGGTAACATTTGTGATATGGAGCATATAAGCCAGGAGCAAAAAACAACTGGAGTCAAGGAAGAAGGCAGCTAATCATGGTTTTCAAGAACAATCAGTGTTCTAATTTGAATGGGATGGGATGTACTATTACAGGTCAAGCATCCCTAATCTGAAAATCTGAAATCAAAGTGTTCCAAAGTCCAAAACTTTTTAAGATCTGACATGATGCAAGTGGGAAATTCCACACCTGACATCATGTGATGGGTCACAGTAAAAACGCAGTCAAAACTTTGTTTCATGCACAAAATTATTGAAAAATTGTACAAAATTACATTCAAGCTATGTGTACAAAATGTATATAAGACATAAATGAAGTTCGTGTTTAGATTTGGGTCCTATCCACAATATACCTCATTATGCATATGCAAATATTTCAAAATTTTAAAAAATTCTGAAATCTGAAACAATTCTGGTCCCAAGCAACTTGGATAAGGGATACTCTATCTGTAGGAGATAAATACCAGAAACAAATCAAGAAATATGGTAACACTTCTAAAGAGAGTATTTGAGGTAGAAATAATATATTGTTCTTTAGACTTTCCTTTATTATGTATATGTCTGTACATATGTGCGATCTGTGTTGTGTGGATGTGTGAAGTTTAAAAAAATTATTCTGCTTAAGTCTATAATTTGCACTGAAGGCAAGAGTTACTTTACGAAAGCAAAACAGAATTCTAAGAAATCTTTAAAATTGTGCTGGCTGAAAGGGCAAGAGTAGGAAAACAAATGAACCAGCAATATACATATTGCTTTCTGGATTTAGCTAAAAAAAAAAAAAAAAAAAAATTCTCTCTCTTTTTTTTTTAAGTTATAAGCCATCTGAATAATGAAGTTAAAAGCAGTATAAGAGACCAACACCCAGACCAATAACATTTAAAACTTTACGTGGACCACACTATCAGTAGACCTGGGTCTCCATATTTCTGTCCTCAATATTGGTTTTCTTACTACCTCAGAAAGTCAACATCAGATACTTTGGGTTTTGGGACAGTAGCACCCTATTTTGGTACCAAGTTTTCTACTGATTAAATCACTCATAGATGCTGGCCTAATGTAATTGATGTGGTTGCAAAGCCCTTAATAAAACTGAATTTTCTTTTGGATGATGTAAAGCACAAAACAGGTGTTCTCTATTATGCTCCAAAGAACCTGAACTAGGAGGCCAGATTCTTTCCATCTAGTGGTTCAGTTGTCTTTAACATATTTTCCAAGGTGGTCAAATTAGAGGAAAGATCATGAGGAATTTTATATGGAAGGACAATGCTTGGAAGGACTGCTCATCACTTTAACCTAGATTCCATTGGTGAGAGGTCAGCTGTGTGCCTCATGTGACAGAAAAGGAGGCTAGGAAATATAGACTAGTTGTGCCCTGAAAAAATGAGAAAATGAATTTGGTGAAAAGCCAGCTATTTTCTGCCACAGAAACCTTTTGCAGATGAAATTTATAGGATATAATATTGAATAACATGTGGCATGGTAAGAGAAAGGAGTCAAAGATATCTTCTAAATTTTCAATATGGTAAGCCATGTAGATGACTATGAATCTGGGGAATATAGAAAGAGAAGCTAGATATGGGAGGGGCAGAGAATAGTAAGAAAACAAAAATAAACTCCATTTTAATGTATGATATAAAAATATTTTAGGCCTTCACAGTAGAGGTATGTAACATGTATTTTGAAAACAGAGGCAATATATAAATCTAGAGCATAATCTGGAGATACAGATTTTGAAATCTTCAAAACAGAAATAGTAAATGGCAGTAAATGTCACAAGATTGATTAGGATAGTACATAAATAGGAAAAATGAGCTATAAATGGAACAAAAAAACTGTGCATAGCATACCTGCCTTAGTAAAAAGTAATAGACAGAGATGAGTAAAATATTTTTCTTAAAGAAGCTCACAGGTGGGTATAAAATAGTCAAGTAAATTATTGATTACTTATTGTGTGATAAAAGCTATAAAACCTTTACAGGCTAAAATGAGGGCATAAAGATGACAAACATTCAATTAATGTTTGTACTGAATGAATGACTTATATCCAAACATATCACAAACAAGCTTACTATTCCTTGATAATGCTTCTTAAAGTTTACCTAAACAGTTGACAAATCCTCCTATACAAAGACTTCTGCCTCCACTACTACATGCTTACCTTTATTAAATGCTTTGTGTAAAGTAAATCTCTAAAATATACGTATTATTTCCAAACACAGAACAGAAAATGAGGGTAACACAATAGCTAACTTGCTGTGAAACGTGGGGCTGTCATGCCTTCTACAACCCCACAGGGTGTCCCTTTGTTCTTGTTGCAGAATAAATAGAAATACCAATATGACTTGCACAACTATTCTAAAATACGTGATTTTTGAAAATTAACCATAGACATAAAATTAGAAAATCTGTAAAGCAACGTTTTTAAAAATTTACATATGTAACCAATGAGTAATTAAAGAGAAATTCTGAATACCATTAGCTACATTGTATTTAGTGAACAAAGTCATAATAGTGAGACACCTATATTCAATATAGATATACTAAATCTATGTTTCTAGATATATTAAATCACTATTGAAAATTGATGTAAATTTTACAAAGGAATTTTATTTTTTTAACAGTTCATTTTCCAAATTTTTTACCATTGGTACATATTAAATAGACTTATGGTTAATATATACCATTTCTGTATATGTTATGATTCCAACATATAATTATATGGGTTCTCTCTTGCGTCTCTCTCTCTCTCTTTTCCCTGTCTTCATATATGTACCAAACAGGGCAAACACAGCAAAAGTGAACATACAAAAATCTTACAATTTTCAAGGAAGGTGATAAGAATGTTTGATTTACTTTTCATAGTTCATATTTTCTGAATTTTATAACAGCATAAATCGCTGATAAAATAGTGAAATATTACTTAAAAAAGAAATTGTTTTGACAAAATAAGCAGGAAATATAATTAAATATATTAAAACAGGCAATAAAAGTAATTTAAGTACACAGTATCTTAATAAAAGTCAGCAGTTGGAGTAGAAATTACTATTCAAAGGTTTCAGTAGAAACCTAAATTAGCTTACGAATTACTATATTCAGAGAGAATATCAAACAGAATATCAGTAATGTCATTGCAACACTGTCTGCAATAAATAAAATCAGTTTTAATTGTTCTTTGAGAATCTGGATATGTAAGAAAGTTTTCAGAGGTGCTAAGTTAACTTTATTTAAGTTAAATTATGACCAGTAAGAGAAACATTTTATCTCATTTTATATTTTTTAGAATATTTATATATAAATCCATCTTGTGATGTATTTCTTGTTTTAGAGTATTATTTCAAATTCATTCAACTAAAAATAATGACTATAATTTAAGATGATCATAGGATGTGATCTGGCATTGGTTCATTTTGTTAGTCCATTGGGAAATTTGAAGTCTAAATTTGTTTTCACAATTGCTACTTTTGTTTTGGCATCTTGAAGTCTTTCACAGGCATTTTTAAAGGCAATCATATCCATAACAAATTTTTCTTCACAGTGTCTTTTATATATTTCTTGAGACCTAAGAGGAGTAAGGAAGGTAATAGAATGACATACTTTTAAATTATTAAAACCACAGCAATCTATTAGACTGTTCGAAATAGGCATATGCAAGTGAGAAAGACAGAACTCCATTTATATAACTGTTATATCATTAAATGATATTCATATTAGACTAATATTTATGTGAGATATATATATATTTATGTGATATATATATATATATATATATATGCGATAATTCAAAATTCCCTCAAACTATGGCTTAGGTTTCCAAAGAGGCATCTAAATCGCCCTATGTCATCACTTAAAATACATCTAGACTCACTAAACCCAAGCTAGCTACTTCTTCGACTCTGTTATGGACTGAATGTATTCCACCAAATTCATATGTCAAAGGCCTAACTCCCAGTGTCTTTGAATGTGACTATTTAGAAATAAGGTCTTTAAGAATTAGTTAAGGCTAAATGACATTATCTGGGTTAATGGTTAATTAATCCAATATTATTGGTATACTTATAAGAAGAGGAAGCAACACCAAAGATGTGAGTGTACAGAAGAAAGGCCATGGAAGGACACAGGGAGAAGGTGGCCATCTGCAAGCCAAGGAGAGAGGGCTCAGAAGAAGCCACAACTGCTGACATTCTGTTCTTGGATTTCCAGCCTCCAGAACTCTGAGAAATAAATTTCTGTTTAAGCTACCCAGTCTGTGATATTTTGTTATAGTAGCCTAGTAGACTAATACTCTGCCAAACCAGGGAAATGTCACAGGTCTTAGGAAAATTTATTCATCAATCCTTACTTATTAAACAACTATGTATTGTAAGGCATGACACTAATCCTAGATGCTGGAAACATGAATATGACATGATATAACTACCTGAAGCTTATAAAAAGTTAAGAAAAATAAATGTTTGTGAATATATAAATGAGATGTTATGTTTCATAGTGAAAACAGTATGTAACAAGTCAAAATGGGCAAAAATTGAGTAAAAACTTGGTAAATATAAACTAGAGAGCAAGGTGGGGGAGACGAGAAAGGTTTAGAGTTAAAATAACCTTTGAACTGAGTCTTGAAAGATCTATGTTTTCCAGCCAGAAAGCGGAAGACATTTTGTTCAAACTATTTTTATAGCATGAACACAGCCAAACAAAGGTAGAGAGGGTAGCACAGCTTGGCATGCTCCAAGAACTGACATCTATCTAATTATCTGGGTCACATAGTCTGGGAGGGAGAAGAGGGGAGCAGGTAGCTAGAGAAACAAATTTAAGCCAGATCATAAAATACTTTATTTATGTGTGGGTACACTCAGAAATCTGAACTTGAGGAGAGAAAGAGAGGCTTAAGTCTAAAAAGCCTGCAGCTTATTGACGGTGTGATTTTGGACAAGTTATTCATGCCTTTCTGTCTCATTTTCTTCATTATTAAGGAGATAATCTAACTCGTAGGGTTAGTAAAGGACTAAGTGAGTTGATACATTAAAAGTTCTTAGGCGAATGCGTAACATTAAATAAGTCACTTTACTGGATGGATAACAGTGGCGTACATCATAAAGAAATGTAGGTAGAGCAACAAGATGGGAAGAAAGATTATAGTTCTGATTGGAAATGGTGAGCTTTAAGAGCCTAGTTATTCATGTGGTGATGCCCAGAGTGTTGACTATAGATAAGTGATGGGTTATATAGTTAAGAGTACAGGTAGTAAAGCCATTCTGCTTGGATCTGAAATGTATTGATGGTGTGATTTTAGATAGGTGACTTAAGTTCTCTCTGTATCATTTTTTTTTAATCTCTATCAAGAGGACATTTCTACTCTAGGGTTTAGTGGGAAGTAAATGAACTAACATATTTGAAATCCTTAAAGGAGTGCCTAGCATTTAATAATCATTTTAGTAGCAGCTAAAAGTTAGCTACTAGCACTATAAGCCTAGAACTCAGGAGAACAGTCATGTCTGGACACATAGCAGAGTGGAAATCATAGCAAAGGGACTTTGCACATATAATAAAGGGTACTAATTAAGTCAAGAAATATACTAAAATAGCCCTCCTACAGATAAACATTGTAAACTGTGAACAAAATGTAAGTGAAAGAACTATTTAAAAGAATTAAAGAATGTGAAATATAAAATAATCAATTATATTACTGTATCCATGTATACCAGTGTCAAACAACTGGTAAATAAAATCAAGAAAGCAATTCCACTTACATTATGATCAGAAAAGCATAAAATATTTAGACATAAATGTAATAAAAGATAGGCAAGGCCTGTACCTAAAAATTATAAAATATTGCTGAAAGAAATTTAAAAAGACCTAAATTAATGGAGAGTTATATCATCTCAAAGATAGGAAGATAATATTATTATGATGTCAGTTTTTCCCAAATGGATCTATAGATTAATAAAATTACAATTAATTTGCCAACAGCCTCTTCAATAGAAACGAGAAATTAACATTTACATTTGTTTTAAATATATATTACATTTAATTCAGATTCATTTTAAATGTATTAAATTTAAATGTTTTGTATTTATCAAAATTTAAATTTATATGAAAATGCAAAGGTCCTAGAACAATCAACATAATCTTGGGAAAACAGAACAAAGTTGGAATCTCTATTTTCCATCCTGCTTAACAATTTACCCATAAATCTATTGGCTTACAATAACCACCTTATAAAATGTCTTAGTTTCCTTAGGTTAAGAGTCCAGGCACATTGTGGATAGTTGGGTTTTCTGCTTAGGTCTCACAAGGCTGAAATAAAGGTGTCAGGCAGAGCAGTGGTTCTCATTCAGGTCTTGGGGTCCTTATTCAGGATCAGTGGTTGTTGTCAGACTTAATTGGTTCTCACTCTTTCCCTGTGCTTCCCTCTATTTTTAAGTCAGCAATATCATGTAAAATCCTTCTCATACTTTGAATCTGATGTTCTCTCTTGTCTCTTTATTTGAAAGGCTCATGGGATACACTGGGCCCATCTGGATAATCCAGAATAATCTCCTTATGTTAAGGTTAATTAAGCAATATCCTTAATTACATGCCATGTAAAGTCCCTTTACCAACACATTCACAGGTGTGCTATCTCATCATATTCCTAGTCCTGGGAATCATAGGAGGATATGGTATCTATCTTCTTGGGAGTCATAATTCTGAATAACACAGCAGCCTTACATTATTTGATTGTAAAGATTAGAAGAATTATAAGTAGAGAGATTATTAGCTTTTACCAGAGAAATGGAAATATAATCATGAGACAGCAGAAAGGAAGTTGCAGTAAATATAAAATATATAGAATTTGATAAATATGGATATAGGAAGTTGAATGAATTAAAGCTTGAAGACCTAAAATTTCTTTGGGGAATAGACAAAGTATCTTGTTGAGAAGCAGAGGCCATAAGTGGTGTTTGAATAGAAAGCTGTACTGTTGGTGAAGGTTTTAAATGGCTCTTGTAGGTAATAGGAGAAAGAGCAAGCAACTGTGGGAGCAGCTAAAGTTGGAGACCATAAAATTAATATTGTCATAAATCTGTATTTTACCTGAATACAGGAAATGAAGATAGATAGTTGGATTATTCCAAGGTAAGGGTTGTGAGGAACATTTTAGCATAATCGAGGCAATGAAATGAAAGAACTTTAGAGACACTGGACAAAATGGACAAAATAATGATTGAATCAAAGAACCCTGGAGCCTACACCTGAAATGAAAATAAGTGTATGAAGGAGATAATTTGAAGGATGGGTATCACCATACACTTGGAGAATATATGTGGTGGAAGTAAAGAAAGAAAGGAGTTGAAAAGATAGATTTTGGTTATAAATAAATATATAGGAGTTGAATATTTAAGAAATGGGGCAATTCCAAGTGATAAGAGATAAGAGGGTTTTTATTTGTGTCTATGGAAATTAGTTTATTAACGTTAGATAGGATGATTGGTGTCCAAAAATGCTGATATTAGGCAATTGGGAGGGTTGTTCTTATGAATTTGGAAGTTAAGAATTATTATGGCAGCAATTGGATAGAGAAAAAAAGCTTTCATAAGGCAAAATGATGTAAAGACCATAGTAAATTAAGAAAGCAGTATGGGAGGTCAATTGATTACCAAATAAGGACAGGTTGAAGATGATGTAATTGAATAACCACTTTATTTTCTAGCTCTTCCATGCTCAGTGATTCCCTATTTCAAGACACCCTGCTGTCCTGCCTTGAACAGTATCATCACTTTCTCAGAGTATAGACAAGAATATCTTAGAGAATCCATGAATAGCTTTTATCTGATACATAGATTCTTTCATTTCAAAGTCCATCTTTAATTAATACTTAAATACTCCTGTGGGTATTTTATCAACTTTCTAAATTAGAGCTTTATGATTCCCCTTTTTCCTTTTATTCTTTCTCATTCCACATAGCAGGATTAAGGAGCTACATTTTCATAATGACTTCACTAGTTATTGAAGTTTATTAGAATCATTTTAAATCAAAAGAAAAAGAATCATCAGCAGAAAAAGCATCAGAATTGAAAAAATTCAGAAGTCTCTAGTTAGATTCACTTTTTGATCACAGCTCCATTCAGTATATTGCTACCTAATCTTTATTTGAAAATTTTTAGAGTAAAATTCAAAGATGTCTGTTGGGACATACCCCTCAAATAACCAAAACATTGCTGTAGTCTTATGTGCTTAAAGGTTAATACTTTTCAGTAGCTTATGGGAGAAGACAATTTAGTTAACATACATTAGGATGCTTGTTTGAGTCTGTATTCTTTAAAAATTAATTATGAACAGGTTTTCAATTTACTGTGAAAAAACTAAGCTGATTAAATTAGACTGATTTGGGCTAGATTTGTGTTTCAGTATATCATACTAGCTTTCATTTCCTTTCCAAAATATTTGGAAAATAAGTTATAGAAAATAACTACTAAAATAAGTTATAGAAAATATTTCCAAAGATCACACACACATACCACACACAAAATGTACACTAAAGAAAATGATTTTAAATTTGGAGGGGGAAATACACAATATTTTTCATACTTAATAAAATATTATGTAAAACACATCAGCAAATAGCTTAAATTGCTTATAAGTAGGAAAAGGCAAATGCTTTTCCTTATTTAAAACTCCTTTCTAGCACAGGCTTATAAAAATGATGGTATTTAAAAATTTAAATAAAATAAGCAGTTCTGAAGATCTCTGTGTTTCCATACAAGCCTTAAATATGTATATACATGGTTTGGCCATTTGAAATACCACTAGGATAAAACTGTGGATGATCAGCTTCAATCTAATATCAGAAAAAAAATCTGTGAAAGACTTTGAAAGGGTAAAAAATAAATTACTAGGGGTCCTGCCTAGTACACCTTTCAGAATTGTCTGTGCCTTTCAATCTCCTTGAACAATTTTACAAGTCTAAGAATAACTGTGACCAATGCAAATGATTCTTGTTTATAGAAATATAAACAATTTTTCCAGCTAAGCTACATTTGATTATTGCCCAGTGGATAGTGACTAGTTTTGCACCTGTGAATTTACCTTAGTTAGCATTTTTAATTGCCAATATAGATATAGGAATAGAAATAAACAGACATAGATAAAGAATGGATATAGATATAGGTAGATGCTCTTTGAATTCTCATAACTGATTTATTCTTTAATGAGTTACATGATATCTTTGGCATGTGCTCATTTTATATTTGTATGGGTCACGGTTTTATGTTCTTAAAAATGTTCTTTAGCAATTAATAAAATTTAAATTTACTAACTGTAAGTTAAAGTTTTTTGAGTCAACATTAATTTTCAGAGCTCCTACTTTACCAAATCTGGTTTAAATTTTTAAAATCTTCACCACAAAACAATTTATATTTTTTGCATTTGTTTGAGAAAGCTTTGTCCTAAGCAGGTCCTAAGAATTATTTTCTGAAATACTTCTTAAAAAGAAAGTTTTATGATAAAATACATGTGTAAAATGTAATATATCCTTCTGGTAGGAATCCCAGTGGTCTTCACTGTACAACTGTCTACTGAGACATAGAAGCTATTCTTAATCAAGTTGATGTTTCTCAAGCAATCACACCTTCAACTAATCTTCATAAACCTTCTGCTATAGGTACAGGAATATTCACTATCTCCTTGCTCTCCCCTAGCTTTACCTATTCTGAACTTTCCAACTTTGCTCATCCTCTTCTCCTTGCCTCACCTCTTTACTGTAATGGTCCGTAATAGTCTCCCCTCACCTCTCTACTTTTCCAATTTGAATCAACAATTGTATGTCTCCTACTTCTATTTTTTGTAATAATTGAAATGTATGCTTATGTTTGCCACTAGACTGTGAGTTCTCAAAGGATCAAGAATATCTTATTCATCTTTGTTTGGCAGGGCAGGGGGGAACTGAAGTGAAGTAACACTCTGGCTTAGTTAAGCCTTCTCTTTGAAGGTTTGGATTTTGGAGTAGCAAAAAATGCTACCCCAAAATATGGTACATTGGCACACTAAGTATTTTAAGCTGACGGAAACTGAGAAACTTGCAGAAGCAGAAAGATTGCTCTGAATTTCTGCCTCCTCTCTTAAACACTGTGACAAGTGCCATGCTTTAAACTAGGAAGGAAGGAGTATTACGTAGAAAAGCCAAGAAGAATCCGAACAAATAGGCCTTGCTTGGTACCTTATCCCCAGTTCATTACCATTAGGTCATGCCCCCTTTTTTGGTCCAATCAGACTTCTACACAATTGTCTATTTGTCATCAAACCTAGGTATAAAAACAGTTTTCCCTGGGTCTTCATTTTAGAAAGCTTCCAGGTCAAATAATATTTTGATGAGATAAATTTGGTAGGCCTTTTTCTTGCTAATCTGTCTTTCTTATAGAAGTGTCAGACATAAACCTATTTAAGTACCTGAAATTTTAATTGTCTTTTTGTAGTTTTTATGTTATTGCTGGTATGATTATGTAACTCTGTTAATCTGATTGCTTTTTGCTGTATTTCCCACCTCAATTTTCAGTTTCTTGGGCCAAACGATCTTTATATGCCTACATCAACTGTAAGAGAACTCTTCAAGAGCTAGAAGTGAAATACTACTTGAATGATTTGAACTGAAGGTAAATACTACTTAGTAGAAGCACCAGTGATCACAGAGGGATAGGAAAAAAAAAGGGCAGGACAAATTTACTGCCATGAATTAAGCACTTGTACTAAAAAGTTTACTTAGCATAATGATTAGTGAAGCTACTTTCATAACTTGGCTAATTATATTTTTAGTTTAAATTTAATATAATTCTAATTATATATCTTCATTGCAAACGCATTTAGAAAAAATATGCATTGTTTCTTATTCTAAATGGCTTAAGTATTAAGTACAAATACATAAAAACACTCTCTTCTGAGTGGTTGTTATATGACTTAAATGAGTTTATATACAGCCATTACTAATTGAAATTCTCACCTATTTTCCTCAATAAATATGTGTTAAATAAATTTGTTAGCTAGGTACTATACTGGCACTGAAATAGAAAGATGGAGCAAATTGATTATCTTGAGTGGGTGGGGCTAAAATGTCTGACCAGAAGCAGCGGTGATTGGAGACTCTCATCAAAAAGAACCATAACCGCCTTCAAATCCTGCACCAGCAACTGAGGTATCCAGGTTCTTCATCATAACTGACTAGGCTGGATGAAGTGGCTCACACCTATAATTCCAGCAATTTGGGAGGCCGAGGGGGATGGATCACCTAAGGTCAGGAGTTTGAGACCAGCCTGGCCAACATGGTGAAACCCTGTGTCTACTGAAAATACAAAAATTAGCTTGTTGTAGTGGCAGATGCCTGTAATCCCAGCTACTCAGGAGGCTGAGGCAGGAGAATCGTTTGGGAGGCAGAGGTTGCAGTGAGCCAAGATTGTGTCATTGCCCTCCAGCTTGGGCAACAAGAGTACAACTCTGTCTCCCCAAAATTTAAATACGTAAAATAAAAAAGAACTGACTAGGCAGCTGACATGACCCACAGAGCACAAAGAGGAAAGAAGAGCAGTGTGGTATGGTGGCCCACCTAAGAGCCACATGGGGCAGGGGAGCCCCCACACCCCAGTCAAGGGATTCCCTATTTAACAAATGGTTCTTGGAAAATTGGCTAGCCATATGCAGAAAACTGAAACTGGACCCCTTCCTTATGTCTTATACAAATTAACTGAACATGGATTAAAGACTTAAATGTAAAACTCGAAAGCATAAAAACTGTAGAAGAAAACCTAGGCAATACCATTCAGGACATAGGCCTGGGCAAAGACTTCATGACTGAAACACCAAAAGCAATCATATCAAAAGCCAAAATTGACAAATGGGATCTAATTAAACTAAAGAGCTTCTGCAAAGCAAAAGAAACTATCATCATGGAGAACAGGCAACCTACAGAAATGGAGAAAAGTTTTGCAATCTATACATCTGAAAAAGGTCTAATATCCAGAATCTACAAGGAATTTAAACAAATTTATAAGGAAAAAAAACCCATCAAAAAGTGGACAAAGGATATGAACAGACATTTCTCAAAAGAAGATATTTATGCAGCTAACAAACATATGAAAAAAAAAGGTCAACATCACTGATCATTAGAGAGATGCGAATCAAAACCGCAATGAGATAGTATGTCACTCTAGTCAGAATGGTGATTTTTAAAGTCAAGAAACAATAGATGCTGGCAAGCCTGTGGAGAAATAGGAACGCTTTTACACTTTTGATGGGAATGTAAGTTAGTTCAACTGCTGTGGAAGACAGTGTGGTGATTCCTCAAGTATTTAGAACCAGAAATACCATTTGACCCAGCAATTCTATTACTGAGTATATACCCAAAGGAAAATAAATCATTCTACTATAAAAATACATGCACACATATGTTTATTGCAGCACTATTCACAATAACAAAGACATGGAACTAAACCAAATGCCCATCAGTGATAGACTGGATAAAGAAAATGTGGTACATATATGCCATGAAATACTACGCAGCCATGAAAAGGAATGAGATCATGTCCTTTGCAGAGAGATGGATGAAGCTGGAAGCCATCATTCTCAGCAAACTAACACAGGAAAAGAAAACCAAACACCACATGTTCTCACTCATAAGTGGGAGATGAACAATGAAAACACATGTACACAGGGCGGGAAACAACACACACTGGGGCCAGTTAGGGGATGGGGGGGCGAGGGGAGGGAAGGCATTAGGACAAATAGCTAATGCATGTGGGGATTAAAACTAGATGACAGGTTGATAGGTGCAACAAACCACCATGGCACATGTATACCTATGAAACAAACCTACACATTCTATACTTGTATCCTGGAACTTAAAGTAAAATAAATAATTAAAAAAAAAAGATTTTACCACTCAACCATGCAACCATAATAAAAGCCCTCTTGTTATAACTGGTAACATTGAGATTCCAATAAAGTATACGGAATCACCACAAAATTAAAGAGACAAATTCAGACTGCAGGAGCAGTTGGTAAGAGATTAAAAGTGAAAATGCCATTGAGTTGGTTACTAAAGGATGGTAATAAAAGGATAAATTTTACTAGTGGTTGTGCAGTTCATGCACTGTGTGATGAGGGCAAATAGGTATAAGACAAGGACACACACAGGCAAGAATCAGCCACTTGTGAGGCACCTCCCTGGAGAAAAAACTGTCTTTTCCTTCACAGGTAGGCACTACTTTCTCACCAATTAGAACACAGCAAAGCATTCTGATTTGCTTAATAATATAGAGGCTTGTGTTGCAAAATAATATCTAGACAGCATTAACATTGTGAGTTTGTAGTGCTCTTGAGAAGTATATATTTGAGAAAAAAGGGGACAGTATCAGTAAAGTCATAGGAATAAGAGAATATAAAGTTGGGTAGAAAGTAAAGAATAGTGTTTACAGCAGAATGCTGCTAAGGGTTGGAGGGAGGAAGCTATAGCAGAAAATTTAGTGTGAGATGAGTCTACACTAGAAAGAACAGAGCATGTTATCTGAAATGCCATTTAGAACAAATTCATTTTATTCTGTGAACAACTGCAAGCTATTAATATGTTTAAATAGAAAGTTATGTGATCAGAATTTTATTTTAAAGACAGTTGAGGTTTGTGGGCCAGAGAAAAGACTTAGATTGAAGAAAAGATGAAGAATAGGGATGAAGATCTCAATTGGAAGAATAACGTAAATTCGCAGAGAGACTATGAGAACCTAAGTTAGACGAGAAGGGGTAGTATTGAAAAGGAAGGATCCTTTTGAGACTCCTTTTTGAAGTACAGTAAGTAAGAAAACATATTACGTGTTATCAGTGAAGACTGAGGCTGTTAGCACTGGTCAAGAGGCTGATGATGCCATTTATAATGAGAACAACTCATAACCAAGAGGTAGGTTTTGTTGCACATGGGGGAGAGATGGAGAAGGACAGTTATTTTATTGCCCTATCTTTGGTAATATATTAGTACATTATTTGTCCTTTGTTTTAATTTTTCAAAGTAGAATGTACTATGTCATAAACAAAATACTATTACATCTTAACATTTAGTGTTATTTACATGTAAGTGACTTAAATGTTTCTATTATTTCTAAACTGTACCTACCTTACTTTTTTAATTTCTTTAAGTAAATTCTTTCCAATTTTTTCTGTTTTTAGTTTTTGCTTAACAATTAGGCTTTTCTCTTTTAGGACAGCTTCATTCTTCTTCATTCTGTCAACTTTAAGTAGTTCTCTGGTCAAAACAGTGCGTTCATTATTTAAGTTTTGAACTAATAAACGCTCTTCAGCCTTTCGGGATTTTTCTTTTAGAAACAGAGCTCTCCTCTCTCTAGTTTTTTCAAGGTAGTTGAATCTGTTTTGCCAAACTTGTCGTAAACCGTTCTGAATTGTCTCATTGTTTTCTTTAATTAGTTTTTGTGTAGCAAGTATTTTCTTATTCAAATATTTACTAACAGTTACTCTAACTCTTTCTCGAGCAAGTTGAGCCATGGCTACAACTCTCACTTTTTCTTTATGGCATTCCTGCTTATTTTGTTCTGTGTAATATTTGTCAATATCAACAAGTGTTTGGAGTTTCATACCAGCTCTTTGTGTTGCAAAAAACTCTTTTATGTTTCTCTCCACTGGTGGGTCTTTTTTAATGATTGGCGTTAGAGGAGTAGTAAACAATGGCTGAGGATACTCAAGAAAAAAATCTTGTTTTTTCTCTTTCAAAACTGCAACATTCTTCAATGAACCTAAAGTATGTATGGGTAGTTTGAAAACTGATATCCTAAAACTGGTATCCAATTTTTCATCCACAATTTCATCTTTAGAGTCCTGACCTACATCAAACAGAAGACAAATATTATACATTATACAAGAACTAAGCACATTTTATTTTCTGTCCACATAATTTTGAAAGCTATATCAATAAAATTGATAAGAACCTGTTAATTACTAAGAAGAATTTATCCCAAGTACCTTTTCAACCTGTGATTTAACAGTGACTTTGGAAAAGAAAATCACTATTAAAACATTTTCACAGAGAAATTCACTGAATCTAATTCTTATATTTTCTGTATTATCTTCCACAATTGTTTAACTTACACTGACTCAATAGCAGCATCTTATCACATACTTAGTACTACTTAACCACACACATTATTTTTCATATAGTTTGCTAAAAGAAACAAAGTATAATTAAGCAAAGAACAACTCATGAAATGGGTAGCACCCAGAACCAGTAAAAATTTAGAAAACTCTGCTTTCAAAAGGAATGCTTCCAGTTTTTGCCCATTCAGTATTATATTGGCTGTGGGTTTGTCCTATTCAACACAGCACTGAAAGTTCTGGCCAGGACAATCAGGCAAGAAAAAGAAATAAAGGGTATTCAATTGGGAAAAGAGGAAGTCAAATTATCTCTATTTGCAGATGATCATGAGTGAACTCCCATTCACAATTGCTACAAAGAGAATAAAACACTTAGGAATAAAACTAACAAGGGATGTAAAGGACCTCTTCAAGGAAAACTATAAACCACTGCTCAAGGAAATAAGAGAGGACACCAACAGATGGGAAAACATTCCATGCTCATGGTTAGGAAGAATCAATATTGTGAAAATGGCCATACTTCTGAAAGTAATTTATAAATTCAGTGCTATCCCCATCAAGCTACCACTGATCTTCTACACAGTATTGGAAAAAAAACACCTTAAACTTCATATGGAACCAAAAGAGAGCATGCGTAGCCAAGACAATCCTAAGCAAAAAAACAAAACAAAACAAAACAAAAAAAACAAGCTGGAGGCATCCCGCAACCTAACTTCAAACTATACTACAAGGCTACAGTAATCAAAACAGCATGTCACTGGTACCAAAACAGACATATAGACCAATGGAACAGAATAGAGGCCTCAGAAATAATGCCACACGTCTACAACCATCTAATCTTTGACAAACCTGACAAAAACCACCAATGGAGAAAGGATTCCCTATTTAATAAATGGTGCTGGGAAAACTGGCTAGCCATATGCAGAAAGCTGAAACTGGGTACCTTCCTTACACCTTATACAAAAATTAATTCCAAATGGATTAAAGATTTAAACATAAGACCTAACACCAGAAAAATCCTAGAAGGAAGCCTAGGCAATACCATTCAGGACCTAGGCATAGGCAAGAAGTTCATGACTAAAACACCAAAAGCAATGGCAACAAAAGCCAAAATATTTGGGAACTAATTAAACTAAAGAGCTTTTGCACAGCAAAAGAAACTATCATTAGAGTGAACCAGTAACCAACAGAATGGGAAAATTTTTTTGCAACCTACCCGTCTGACAAAGGGCTAATTATCAGAATCTACAAAGGACTTAACCAAATTTATAAGAAAAAAACAACCCCATGAAAAAGTGGGCCAAGAATATGAAGAGACACTTTTCAAAAGAAGACATTTATGCAGCCCACAAACATATGAAAAAAAGCTCATCATCACTGGTCATGAGAGAAATGCAAATCAAAACCACATTGAGATAACAACTCATGCCAGTTAGAATGGCAATTATTAAATAATCATGAGACAACAGATGCTAGGGAGGATGTGGGGAAATCAGAACGCTTTTACACTGTTGGTGAGAATGTATTAGTTCAACCATTGTGGAAGACAGTGTGGAGATTCCTCAAGGATATAGAAATAGAAATACCATTTGACCCAGCAATTCCATTACTAGGCATATACCCAGTGGATTATAAAACATTCTCTTATAAAGTCACATACACATGTATGTTTATTGCAGCAGTGTTTACAATAGCAAATACTTGGAACCAATCCAAATGCCCATCAATGATAGACTGGATAAGGAAAATGTGGCACATATGCACCATGCAATACTATGCAGCCATAAAAAAGGATGAATTAATGTCCTTTGCAGGGACATGGGTAAAGCTGGAGACCATCATTCTCAGCAGACCGACACAGTAACAGAAAACCAAACAGCAAGAAAATTCTACAGCAAAGTAGGAAATCAAGTCTAGTAAGTAGAAAAGGGAGTCAATGTGTCAGGATACAAAGCCAAAGTGTCTAGAAATAAACACAAAATGTTTTGGTCTAAAGCAAGACACTGGGGACCCAAAGAGTCAAAAGTCAGAGTCTCTCATTACCTGGTTGAACATCAACCCATTAACACTTTTAAAAGTCTCCTAATTTCTTTCTTTGTTTTCAGAATCTCTGTTTCAAGAAATCACTCACTGCTATAATAATTATCTTTCTTAAATAGAGTTCTAATAACATTGTACCTTACACACAAACAAAGAAGGACAAAATCTTCATGGTTTTCCACCCAAAGGCTGAAGAATATTTTCCACTTTTAGCCTAGGGTTACAGAATACCAGAAAAAAGCAATATATTTTCTGCTACACATGCATCACATCTTATCACCATTGGGCCTTTACTTCTATTATCTTAGGTTTTGTTCAGTATGCTGTTTTTCTTTTCTATATCTGTTCATATTCTATGCATTCTTCAGGTCTTTTCACATGTCATATTTTCCTTATTGTTTAAACAAGAATCGATACGTTTTAAACTATCACATATTTTTTTTTCTTATAGAATTTATCATATTTCACTTACATTACATCTCTATGTAGTAGTTTTTAGTTACAGTATCAAACTTGATACTTCTTAGGAGTAAGGATCTATTCTTTGGTCTTTGATGACACATTCCTAGCCCCTAGCCTACTATTTTACACAGTTTGGTTTGTGAGGCAATGTGGTTTAGATGTGTGTCCCCTCCAAATCTCATGTTGAAATACAATCCCCAACGTTGGAGATTGGGCCTGGTGGGAGGTGTTTGGGTCATGGGGTAGATCCCTCATGATTGGCTTGGTGTCCTCTCATGGTAATGAGTGAGCTCTTGCTCTGTAATTCATATGAGAGCTGGTTGTTTTAAAAAGCCTGGCACCTCTGTCTCCATGCGATATGCCAGCTCTCACTTCACCTTCTGTCATAATTTTAAGCTTTCTAAGGCTTCACAAGAAGCTGAGCAGAAGTTGGCGCCATGCTTACCATGAGTCTGCAGAATCATGAGCCAAAATTGCCTAATTTTTAAAAATAAATTGCCTAAAATCGGGCATTTATTTATAGCAATGAAAAACATGAGATGATGAGGTTAATTAAATACTACTATATATTGTCCATAAGTACATATTTTGAATGAATGCCCAGACAAATGAAAGGAGAATTCTGTTACTCAAGAATAATGTCACTTGTATAGTGGCTGAAAACCTGGAAATTGGAAATTTGAAAATGGTAGACTTAAGTTGAAATAAACAATTATCATTACTCAATAATTAAATGTTAATGGCCTAAACCTTCAAATAAAAAGGCAGAGATTATCAGAATAAATTTTTAAAAAGCAAGATCTACCAAATATTGCTCTAAAGAGATGTGCTTTTATTTCTTTTTTGTTTGTTTTATAAAAGTTACTATAATACAATAGTACATAGTATCAAATTCACAAAAAATATGAACAAATATTTATAGCAAGACACACTCACAATGAAAACACTTCTCCTCTAATCAAGTTACATTTGGATGACACAGTCTATACACACAAACATGCCTAAAATTTATTGGTTCTCTTACTTAATAGGGGAGGGAGGGAGAGAAAAGAAAACAAAAAAATAGCAGAAACCCCCAACTCTTCAAAAGCAGAGATTTGTTCAATGAAAAATGAAGGAGTTGAAAGAAAAATGACTCAACACATTTCTTGATTATTGCAAACCATTCTGGGGTTGGCAAGGGGTTCCTGGGGAGAGGAGGGACCTAGTTCCCTTAGTGAAGGCCAGCCGAGGTTAACACTGAGCACAATGGCTGGGCAAGATGAAGCCAGGGGAAGGGGCAAGGCAGGGGTCCTTCCCTGCTCTCCTCACATTCCCCTACTTTTTTTATGAAGGAGGGGATAGAATGGAGACAGCCCTTTGGGGGCTGCACATGTAACTTAAATCAGAGAGGTGCTTTTACTATAAGGACATAGGTTGAAAAAACTGCAAACAGTAAGCACAAACGTCTGAAAAAAATATCAAAAGTCTCAGAAAAAGAGAAACATTTTATAGTAAAAGTCAATTAATCATAAAGAAATACCAGCAATAAATGTTTATGTGCTTTACAGTGGAAACTCAAAATACATGAAGCACAAAATGACAGAATTAAAGGGAGAAATAGATAATTCTATAATCATAGTGGGAGATACTATACTCCTTTCTTGGCAATTGATAGAACTATTTAAAAAAATCAGTAATGACGTTGATTATCTCAGCATTACTATTAAACTCCTGATGTTTATGGAACATAATACCCTGTGACTGCAAAATGTACATTCTTTCCAATTTTACTTTGTACGTGTGCTAATAAATTTATGCCTTCCATACATCAGGCTGCATTCTAGGGTATAAAACAAATCTCAATAAATGTAAAAGATTTAAATCATACAAACTATGTTGTCATACCACAACAGAATTGCCTAAGAAATCAATAACAATATCTAAGAAAACTCCAAATACTTGGAAATTAAACAATGTGATTTTAAATAATTCATTAGCAGCAGGAGAGAGAGAGGGAAAGACAGAGAGAGAGTGAACAAAGGAGTACAGCACTTTAAAGCCATCAGCTCTCTGAGAACTCACTCCTTATCATGAGAATAGCATGGGAGAAACCAATCCCGTGATCCAATAACCTTCCACCATGTCCCTCCCTGACACCCGGGGATTACAATTTGAGATGAAATTTGGGTGGAGACACAGAGCCAAACCATATTAGATGCCTACAGAAGTCAAGCAAGTTACCCAAGATTTTAGGGACTAGAAGGCAAAGCTATGATTCATATCCAGCTCCATTTGACCATGCTAATATTTTTATTGCCTCTACATCTATAATGCCATATTTAAAAATCCTCTCTTTTAACAAATTTCCCAGTATCACTTATAAAGGGTGTTATGGACTAAATGTTTATCCCTACTGCCTCATTGATATATTGAAATTGTAACCCCCACATGGTGATGGTACTTGGAGCAGGGAGAGGCCTTGGAGGTAATTAGGTTATGAAGATTAAGCCCTCATGAATGAGATTAGTGCCCTAACAAAAGAGGCCTGAAAGAAGTCCTTCACCCTCTACCATCATATGGGGACACAGCCAGAAGGCACCATGTATAAACCAGAAGGTAAGTTCTAAACAGACACCAAATTTGTTGGTGTCTTGATGTTGGACTTCCTAGTCTCCAGAATGATTTAAAAAAAAATTATTGCTTATAAACTACCCAGTTTATGGTATTTTGTTATAACAGCCCAAATGGACAAAGACAAAGCCCCAAACCTAAGTGTGGCTTTATTTAGTGGTGGGGCCCCTCAGAAAGTGATTAAGGTTAAATTTGGTCACAAGGGTGAAATACTGATTCAATCGGGTTAGTTTTCCTGTAAGAAGAAATATCAGATAGCGTACTTTCCCTCTCTCACTATGCACGCATATCAAAGAAAGTTCATATGAGTACCCAGCAAGATGGTGGTTTTCTATAAGGCAGAGAGCCCTCACTAGAAACTTACCATGCTGGCATCCTTATCTCAGACTCAGATTCCAGAACTGTAAGAAAACAAATTTCTGTTCTTTAAGTCATTCAGTCTGGAATTTTGTTATGACACCTTGAACAAACTAACACAAGAGGAGTTCCCTCTCCACTATTTCTAAGTAAAGTTGCCCAACTGGTGTGCTGTGGCAAACTGGTATGTTATTAATGATAATAGGAATGCTCAGAGACATTGATCACTCTGGTATGGTTATTTATTTCTATTTTGTTTCATTTTTAATTTATCCTAATGTGTTAATAAATCTTCTAATTTAGAGAAGGGAAGATAATGCTCCTAGAATGTCCACTGGACCATTTGTCCAGTCTTGGTTTTCACATCTCAATATCAGTGTTTTATTAATGTAACAGATACCAATTTCCCCCATCACCTCCCAGCAGCTACTTAAAATTGCATATGATCTCAATGAAGGACTAAGGAGCTTCTGACTTCCTATAATAACTTTGATTCATTCAAATATTAATTCATCTATCTATTCTTCCATCCATTAATTCATATTTCAGTTGCTTGTAAATTCTATGGAAATTCAGGTATCACAAATACAAAAGTAATTATTCAAACTTTCCTTAGTTCTTAATTTTGTTCTGTAAACTTTGTTTTCCTTGTTGCTTGAAAGTTATTTTCCACGACTATTAACTGTCTGTCTTTAATCAAAAATGTTTTCTTTGCTAAATATAACAATCTAATAATAATATAAAGTATGAACAGTGTATACATAAAATTGAATGTTTGCGGAGTATAAGACACCTTCTAAAGAAAAGACATGAGGTATTTACTAAGAAATATGCTATCCCTGGGCTCATAAAACTATTTTAGTGGAGAAGACAGATAAGAAATTTATAAATAAGAAGCTATCAAATAAAAATAAATGCTCTGATGAAAATTAATTAGGATAAAATGGCAGTGAGATGGTCTAGTAATTAGATTGGGTGTATAGAAATGCCTTTTTAGAGGATATCTGATTTAATCCCAGAGGAGAAAAGATAAGGAAGCACAAGCAGAGAAAAAATATGAGAGAATGAACATTCCAGAAGAAAAGGGAAGTGAATGTAAAGGCAATAGACAGAAGCACATTTAGCCTGTTAGGGATACAGAGAGAAGGCCACCTGAAATCCACTGAGCAAGAGGAGCGTGGTGCTAGAGATGGTCACAGAGGTAAGGCTGGAGCCAGATTCTATGGGGCATTGAAGGTCACAGAATAAAAATTTGAATTTCATTCTGAGATTTGAAGCCATTGAAGTAGAGGACTGATATTGTATGTGATTTTACCATGAAGGGAATGGATTTGAATGTGAACCATAAAAGTCTAAGTAGAGGACTGGTTAAGAGACTACTTAAGTGGCCCAGGCAAGATTTTATGATAGGTAAGGCATAGATGAAAGGAATAAACTTGCAGAAAAGTAGAAAGATTTGGGATATGTTTTACAGGTAGTCAGCAGGGCTTGTTGATAACTTAGATGGCAGAAGTGAGAAAAAAAAGATGAATGGTAGCAATTTGGCTTGAGAAAACAGGTGAATGGTGATGTCATTTGTTGGCATGGGAAAAACTGGAGGAAAAGCAGGTTTGGTGAATGAGAAGAAATATTCTTATATGTATTACTGTTTTGCAGTTCATAATTTTCATATTTAAACACATAACTAATATTTTCCTAATTCATTATAATATTTAAATTGTTTATCTTAAAAATCATTTAAAATTTTCATTAATACAATGTCATTTTAAAATATTTTATTCCTAAATTAAGAAAATAATTTTGAACAAATACTATTTCCATTTACATGATTCCTAGTAATACTCAGGTAGAAACTGAAGAAAATGACATCTTTGCATAATTTTTAATAATGATACCAAATAATAATAGAAGTACACGTTCTCCTTTCTTCAGCCATATCTTCCACAAACTGAATTTTTTGACACAAAGACAACAAAATGGTTTGTTTTAGTTATAGTTTACCTATTAAAGAAAAGCTTGCTAAAGAGCAATTATTCTCTATTTGTACCTTCTATACACCTCTCAAGAGAAAAACAACTGGATCATATCAGCCAATTTATTTTCAGTTGTCTCAACAGATAGTTGGATCTTTTAGGACTCACGGAACACAGAAGCCAATACCATTTGTGGTCAACAGAGCTTGTTTGATTCTTCTAAATGTATTGCAGATTTATGAACCATCTGTAGAGAAACAAATGGTCCAAACCTATTTAAAATCAGTATAGCCACGATTTGAATGTTCACAAGTGGGTCTGAAGCAGTTGCTGTCCTCAGCAAACTGGCCTGACATCTTTGCACAAGCTTATTGCCTTATGTGGTACATAGGCTTTAAGTTTAGGTGAAGCAAAGAAAAGGGAAAAAAGAAAACAAAGGAATATAAGGAAGAAAGCAGCGGCATAAACTTCTGTCATGTACTGAGCTTTTCCTGATCTGCTAGATGCAAAAATGTCACTTAACTTATAGCAATGGTTGAAATTTCTTCCTATGTTCTTAGTAGCAAATATTTTGAGTGAAGTCTCCCCCATTAAACATGCACATATACTCTGGTATAAATGATTTATCTAAGATATGGTATGAGATCACCATAATAAAGAATATAGTTTACTAAATATCTCACATCTCACATGTAATCAAGCTATATTGGCAATTGATTACAATAGAATAGAGAGTTACAGGGATGCACAGGAGTTATCTCTCTCACTTTACATCTTTAATCCATTTCTGAAAATCAGACATTCTGTAAAGAAATTATACCCTGGAACCAATTTCTTTATATTCTACATGGGAAAATTGTAACACATTAAATGTTAACCACCAAACCCTATTTGATTTCAAAAATGAAAATAAATTATAAGCATTAATGTAGGAAAACACACTTAAACACTAATTTATAAGTACCTTTCACATTAATGTGTAAATTACTTAAAACATTGCTTCTTGATCATCAGTTATTAAGGCTGCTTACAAATAGTATCCATTGCAATGACGTGGCTGACAGTGACAACAATGTCTCAAACAACCATATCACTTGTTGACATTCAGCATGCTTTAAAAGTGCATACATATTATTTTTTAAACATTCTTATTGAGATATATTTAATATCTCACATTATTAGTATATTAAATCATTAAAGTGTATAATGTAATTGTTCTAATACATTTACAGAGTTGTGTAACCATAAGTATCACCACAGTGTAGGTTTAGAACATTTTCGTCAACCCATACAGAAATCCTATGCCCATTAGAGTCATTCCCTGTTTCCTACCACCTCCCCCACCTTAAGCAACAACTAGTCTACATTCTGGCTGCCAGATTTGCCTATCCTGGACATTTCTTATAAGTGGAATAATACAATATGTGGTCTTTTATAAGCGGTTTCATTATTGCAAGGCACTAAATTACAGATCTATGATTTGTTCCCTTTTTAAATTTGGCTTTTATACAGTTTGCCTGTACCTTCTCCACCCTGAGTTCTACCAGTCTGGTAATTTTGGATAGAACAAAATATTTAAACCAATTTCATACCTGGCCATAAATAGTAAAAAAAAAAACAAACCCAACTGGCAGTACCACCCTGACTATGTAAATCTTGCTAGTCCAATGTCCACTGAAACAGCGCTTTGGATCTAACTTTCTGTTTTATGAGCCATTGGACAGCTACAGCCACTGTTGGATAGTAGTTAGGGTGAAAAAGCAGGAGCAAAATCACTTGCATGTCTGAAATACTACATCCTATCATTTCAGAAAATAACTCCATAAAAGTTACTTAACTTCATGATGCCATAGTTTCTTCATCTGTAAAATGGGAGAATGAAACTGCCCACCTTATAGATTTGCTGTGAGGGTTGAATGAAATTTGCTTAGCACTTAGGAAGAAATTTTAAAATTTAGCTGTTGTTCTTATATCAGCTAGTAATTTCATTTTTTGATCTACAACTTCTCATGCCCACGATGATGGTAGATATCTTTAACATACTCAGAAGCCCTTCTCACACTGCTTTTCTCACACTCCAGGCAGAGAGCTGTTATTAATTGAAGTAGATTATAAGCTAATACATATTTACTACCTTTATCTAAGAAATTTTGCTTAATTTCTTATTATACAACAATTACAAATCCCTCTCTGAGCTATTCTATGTAATATATTCAATTCACACTTCCTTTTTTGTTTCATAACGTGTATTATATCTGATTTCTTTAAAACAAAATAAATTATAGATTGTAGGAATCTTACATTTGATTCAAGTCTCCAATTAATTTTTGGTTTAACAATTTCCTTGTTCACTATTCTTTCTAGTTTTTAAAAAAATAACATCTTCATTGAGATATAATTCATATACCAAAGAATGCATCTTATTAAAGTGTACAATTACAATAATCAAGACACTTTGGTATTGGCAAGAGTATTGACAAACAGATCAATGGAACAGAGTAGAGAGCCCAAAAACAGACCCGTCCCATGATAAATACAGTCAACTTATCGTTTTCTTTTCTTTTTCTTTTTATTTTTTTGAAACGAAGTCTTGCTCTGTCATTCAGACTGGAGTGCCCTAGCAAGAACTTGGCTACCTGCAACATCCACCTCCCAGGTTCAAGCAATTCTCCTACCTAAACCTCCCAAGTAGCTGGGATTACAAGGGCATGCCACCATGCCCAGCTAATTATTGTATTTTAGTAGAGACAAGCTTTCACCATGTTGGCTAGACTGGTCTCAAACTCCTGACCTCAGATAATCTGCCTTCCCTGGCCTCCCAAAGTGCTGGGATTACAGGCATGAGCCACTGCGCCCACCTAGTTAACTTATCTTTAACAAAACAGCAAAGGCAAAACAATGAAGCAAGACAATCTTTTTATCAAATGGTGATGAAATAACTGGACCTCCAAATGCCAGAAAAACAAATTAATCCCATCACGAAAATCAGCTTGAAATAGCTCATAGAATTAAATATAAAATGCAAAGCTATAAACTCAGAGAAGAAAACAAAAGAAATCCTATATAATTTTGGGTATGAAAATAACTTCTTAAAAAAATACCCAAGATCCATGAAAGAAATAACTGTTAGTCTGGATTTCATTCAAATTAGAATTTCTGCCCTGCAAAAGTCAATATCCAGAGAATGAGAGAGCAGCCACAGAAAACTATTTCAAAGCACACAGTTGATAAAGAACATTATTAAAACTCAACAATAATAAAATAAACAACCAAATTAAAAAATGAGCAAGGGGCTGGGTGTGGTGGCTCACCCCTGTAATCTCAACATTTTGGGAGGCTGAGGCAGAAGCATTACTTGAGCCAAAGAGTTTGAGGTTGCAACAGGATATGATGGCACCACTGCACGCCAGCCCGAGCAAAAGAGCGATACCTTGTCTCTAAACGTAAACAAATAAATATATAAATGGACAAGAGACCTTATCAAAGAAAATATACAGATAACAACTAAGCATATGAAAAGATGGTCCACATCATATGTTCTTAGAGGATTGCAATTTCATGAGATAGCACTACACACCTACGAGAATGATCAAAATTTAAAACACTGACAACATTAAGTACTGATGAGGATATGGAGCAAAAGGACCTCTCATTCATTGCTGGTGGAATGCAAAACAGTACCACTACTTTGGAAGACTGGCAGTTTTTACAAAACTAAATATATTCTGACCAAAAAAATCCAGCACTCATGTTTCTTGGTATCCATCAAAATGAACTGAAAACTTTGAAAACTTGTGTCTGTACAAAAACCTGCACATGGATATTTAATAGCAACTTTACTCATAATTGGCAAAATATGGAAACAACGAAATGTTCTTCAGTAAGTGAATGGGTAAATAAACCTTGGTATATCCAGACAATGGAATATTATTCAGTGCTAAAGGCTTGTGATATTAAGCCATAAAAAAATTAAATGCATATTACTAAGTGACAGAAGTTAATCTGAAAAGGCTACATACTGTATGATTCTAGATACTGGTATATGACATGTGTGAAAAGGCAAACCTGTGAAGAATAGTAAAAAGATCAGTGGTAGCCAGAAATAAGATGAGGAGGAGAGGATGAGTAAGCAGTGCACAAAGGATTTTTAAGGCAGTGAAATGATTCTGAATGGTACGTAATGTTGGATAAATGTCATTGTAAATTTTTCAAACTCATAGAATGTACACCAAGAGTATAAACCCTAAGGTAAATTATGATCTTTTGGAGATAATAATGTGTCAGTTTAAGTTCATCTATTGTAACAATTGTACCACTGTATTATATGTGGCGTAGGATGTCATTAATGAAGGAGGTTGTGCTTATACTGAAACAGAGTGTTATGGAAAAATCTCAGTACTTTCTGCTCAATTTTGCTGTGAACAAAAACTATCCTAAAAAAATTAAGTTTATTAATTACAAAAAGGAAGAAAACACAAAGCAATATATATATACATACACACACATACATATAAATACACACACATACATACATATATACATATGCATACACATATATACACAATTTTAATGTGTGTATATGTATGTATTTATGTACAATTATGAATATAATTTAAAGTATAATTATGAATTGTAAATATAAATTATATAAATTATATAATTTTAAATAATATGTAAATATAAATATAATTTATATAATATATATATAAATACCCACATATATATAAAGTACATAATTCAGTGGGTCTTTGCCACTTTTTATCACAGAATAATGCAACCATCATGATGTATATAACACATATATACACATACACACACATACATACACACACATACAAAGGGTATGATTCAGTGTCTTTTTGCCATTTTGTCACAGAATAATGCAACTGTCAGGACTACCTAATTCAAGAACATTTTCATCACCCTCAAAAGAAAAGTAGGTACCTATTAGCAGTCATTTCCTGTTCCCCACTCTTTTCTGCCCCTGACGACTACAAACCTATTGGATATCTCTATAGGTTTGTTTTTTCTGGGCATTTCACATACATGGAGTCATAAACTATGTGTCTTTTGTGTCTTCTCTCTTATTTAACAGGTTTGCAAGGATCATCCATGTTGTAGCATATATCAGTATTTCATTCCTCTTTACAACTGAATATACTCATTATATGCATTCATTATATGCCCAGGACTGGGCAATGCATTTTTTATCTACTGGTTGATGGATATTTGGTTTGTTTTCACCTCTGAACTGCTATAAATACTGCTTCTTTAATATACAACTTTTATGTGGACATATGTTTATGATTCTCTTGGGTATGCAGCTAGAAATAAAATTAGGGGTTCGTATGGCAACGGTTTAATGTTTGAAGACTGCCAATCTGTTTTTCAAAAGTGGCTGTATGAGATGCAGGAAAAGTACTCATAAAATTAAACACACTTTCTTGATAAAAACTCAACAAATTAGATATAGCAGGAACATACTTAAACATAGTAGAGACCATATATGACAAAACCATAGCTAACATTATACACAATGGGAAAAATTGAAAGCTTTTTCTCTAAGATCTCGAAAAAGCTAAGGATGCCCACTTTAACCATTTGTATTCAATGCAGTACTAGAAGTCTCAGCCAGAGCAATTAGGCAAGAGGGAAAACAGGGATCCAAATTGGAGTAGAGAAAGTCAAACTGCCCGTCATTGATGATGACATGATCATACATATAAAAATCCCTGAAGACTTCACCAAAAAAACTATTAGAAATAACAAACGAATTCAGTAAAGTTGCAGATACAAAATCAACATACAAAAATCAGTAGTGTTTTAATACATCAATAGTGAACTGTCTGAATAACAAATCAATAATGCAATCCCATTTATAATAGCTACAAAAATAAAATACCTAGAAATAAATTTAGCCATGAAAATAAAATATTTATATAATATAAAATACAAAATACTGATGAAATAGTTTGAAGAACACAAAAATAAATGGAAAACTATCCTGTGTTCATGGATTATAAGAATTAATATTGTTAAAATGTCCATACTACCCGATATGTGTCCCCACCCAAATCTCATCTTGAATTGTAACCCCCACATATTGAGGGAGGGATCTGGTGGAATGTAATTGGATCATGGAGCTGGTTTCTCCCATGCTGGTCTCATGACAATGAAGAATTTCTCTCAAGATCTGATGGCTTTAAAGTGGCAGTTACCCCTGCACTCCCTCTCTCTCCTGCCACCATGTAAGATGTGCCTTGCTTCCCCTTTGCCTTCACTATGATTGTAAGTTTCTTTAGGTCTCCCCAGTCATGCAGAACTGCGAGTCAATTAATCTTCCTTTTTATAGATTACCCAGTTTCAGATAATATCTTTATAGCAGTGTGAGAACGAACTAACATACTACCCAAAGTGATCTACAGATTCACTGCTATTCCTTTCAAAATACGAATGGCATTCTTCACAGACATAGAAAAAAAATCCCCAAATTATATAAGATCCTGAATATCCAAAGTAATTTTCAGCAAAAAGAATACAAGTTATTATAGCTTTTTAGTATATTTTAATGTCAGGTAGTATGCTTCCACTAGCAGACATTAAAATATACTAAAAAGCTACAGCATCCAAAGCAGAAAGGTACTGGCATAAATGCAGACACACAGATCAGTGGAACATAATAGAGAGCCCATAAATAAATTCATACTGTAAGGTTGACCAAAAGGATGGAGAGGTAGACCCAGAGTCAGGTTTAGCAAGTTTATTTCAACCTGCCAGGCTGGCTGCCTCACCACAGGCAGTGAAGGAAGCAGCCTGCCTTACAAACTATGGGGATTATATAGGGGGTTTGCAGGTAGCTGGGTGCTTTTCTAAGAAAAATCACATCTTGGTTCTCAGGGGATGACATTCTGCTTAATTGGGTCAGCATCCTGGGTTTGAGAGCTGGGTGTGACCATATCCTGGAACCTAGGTGCCCTGTTTGCAAGGCTTGAGGCTGTTTTTGTTGTGAGCTCAGCTTAGTAGGGGTGAACGGGGAGGGGGGTCTATTGGCTTGCCTTGCTGTGACCTTAACACATACATTTACAGCCAACTGATTTTAGATAAAGGTGGCAAGAGCACTCATTGGACAAGGACAGTCTCTTCAATACGTGGTGCTGCAAAAAACTGAATATACACATGTGGAAGAATGAAAATAGACCCCTATCTCTCACCATATAAAAAATTTATTAAAAATGCACTAAAGACTTATATGTAAGACTTGAAACTTTGAAACTACTAGAAAACAAAAGGGAAATGCTGCATGACATAGGACTGGGCAAGGATTTTTTGAATTAGACTTCAAAGGCACAGGAAATAAAAGCAAAGATAGACAAATGAGATTACCCCAAACTGAAAAGCTGCTTCGCAGCAAAGGAACCAATCAGCAGAGAGAAGAGCCAAACTTACAACCTGCAAACTTGCTAAATTTGTAATTTGTTTCAACAGCTAATGGCTACATAGGAAAATACTTAAATTTTCTATGTAGAACATCATGTCATCTGCAAATAGAGATAATTATACTTCTTTCTTAGTAATTTGGATGGCTTTTCTTTTTTTCTCTTGCTTGAGTGCATTGACTAACACCTCCAGCAAAGGTTTAATAGAAATGGCAAGAAAGGCATTTCTGTCTTGTAACTAATCTTAGGAAGAATGCATTTGATCTTTCAGTATTAATCAAGCATGTTTGTAGGCCTTTTTTTGTATACGTTTTCCATCAGATTGAAGTATTTTCTTTTATTCTGAATTTTTAGGCTAGTGAAAGGTTTTTGAAATTTATCAACTGCTTTTTCTGTGTCTAATGAAATAATCATGTAGTTTTGTCATTCTATTGATCTGGGGTATTACATTTTAATTTCTGGATGTTAAATTAACTTTGTATTCCTGGTATTCAATTTGGTCATAATGCATAATAGTTATATCACTTAATTCAGGTCAAGAACATTTTTTTCAGAATATGTGTTTCTATATTCATAAGAGGTACGAGTTTGTAGATTTCTTTGGTTGTTTTATTTTGGAATCAGTGTAATACTGGTGTCACAGAATGTGTTAAAAATTGTTCCCTTCTCTATCACCTCTTCTTCCTTCTTCTACTTCTTTTTTTTTTCAATAGTTTATAAACAATTGATATTAATTCCTCTTTAACTATTTTCTGGAATTCATCAATGAAGCCATCTGTTTTTGGTTGAATAATGGTTCCCAAAATTTCAGGTTCCAGTCAGAGGAACCTGTAAATGTTACCTCATTTGGAAATAGTCTTTGCAGATATGACTAAGTTAAGGATCTTGAGATGAGACAATAGAAGATTATCTGGAAATGCCCTAAATACCATCACAGATGTCCTTATGAAAAAAGGTAGAGGAAGTTTACATACACATAGAGAAGAAAGGACAGTAATGTGAAGATAGATGCAGACATAGAGGTAATGCATTCCAAAGCACAGCAATACTGGCATCTCTCAAAGGTTTTACAAAGAGGCAAGGAGAGACTCTCCCCCAGATCCTCTGGAGGAAATGTGGCCCTGCTGATGGCTTCACTTCAGCCGAGTGAAAGTGATGTTAAATTACTGGACCTCCAATTGTGAGATAATGATTTTCTGCTGTTTTAAGCCACCAAATCTGGGGTAATTTTATAGCAGTTATAGGAAATTAATATATCATCTGAGACTCGGCTTTTATTTTTGGAAAAATGATTTAAAGAATTAATTAAATTTCTTTGTTGTAGGATGCAGGTTTTCTAGTTCTTCTTAGGTACATTTGTGTATTTTTTGTATTTCTTGGAAAGTGTTCATTTCATCTAACATAAAATTTATTTGCATATTGTTCATTGTATTCCTTTATCATCCTGTTTCTGAGAATTTGGTGGTAATGCCCCTAGTTTTATTTCTGTCTAGTAATCTGACTCTTCTTCTTTTCTCCTTCTTCACCATTTTTTCTTAAGGTGGAAGGTTGGATTATATATTTGAAGTATTTTTGCATTTTTAATAGAGGTGTTTACAGATATAAATTTCATTCTCAGCACTGCTTTAGCTTTACCTTATAGTTGTTTTTGTTTTAATTCCCCTAGCTATACTTTCTAATGTCATTTGTAATTTTTTTCTCATCCATTGGTTATTGGAGAGGGTGAGCTGGGTGTGATGGTGCAGGACTATAGTCCCAACTACTAGCGACCACTTGAGCCCAGGAGCTTGAGTTCACAGTGGGCAATATAGCAAGACAATTTCTTAGAAAAAAAAAAAATCAGGAAGGAGGAACATCTGCCACCAGGGGACCAGGACATCAGGAAGACTGACGCACTCCAAGCAGATCTTCAGAAGAAAGGCATTGAGAGTGGACAGAGGGAGGAAACACATGCTAGGTTGAGAGGGCAGGAAGCTGAGACCTTTGCATGGGGCTACTACACATCAGGGGTCATTTTGGCCCCCAGTGACTTCTGGGAAAGGGGTGAGTTGAGCAGGTGAGAAGTGTCCACACAGGCCTCTGGAATTCTGGCAGCAGGAGATGTCACAACTTTCAAGGACAATTGAGCTAGCAGAGAAAGTTGCTTAGCGAAATGGTGGGGCAGGACTTGATCTGATATACAACTTTAGCAAAGTTTCAGGATATAAAATCAACGTACAAAAATTAATAACATCTTTAAACACCAATAACATCCATACTGACAGTCAAATCAAGAATTCAATTCCATTCACAATAGCCACAAAAAAATGAAATACCTAGGAATACAGCTAACCAGGGTGGTGAAAGATCCCTCTAATGAGAATTGCAAAACACTGCTCAAAAAATCAGAAATGACACAAACAAATATAAAAATATTCCATATTCATTGATGGGAAGAATAAACATTGTTAAAATTGTAATATTGGCCAAAGCAATTAACAGATTCAATGCTATTCCTATCAAATTATCAATGACATTCCTCATTGAATTCAAATATTTTAAAATTCATATGGAACCAAACTACAGACTGAATATCCAAAGCAATCCTAAACAAAAAGAACAGAGCTGGAGGCATCATATTACCTGACTTCAAATTATATTACATTTGCAGAAAATTAAAACTTGACCCCTTCCTTATACCATATATAAAAATAAATTCAAAATATATTAAAGAATTAAATGTAGAACCTAAAACCATTAAAACCCTGAAGGATAACCTAGGAAATACCATTCTGGACATGGGACTAGGCAAAGATTTCAAGATCAAGATGGCAAAAGCAACTGCAACAAAAACAAAAATTGACAAATGAGGTTGTGCATGGTGGCTTACACCAGTAGTCCCAGCACTTTGGGAGGCTTAGTCTAGTGAATTGCTTGAGTTCAGGAATTGGAGACTAGGTTGCACAACTTAGTGAGATCCTGCCTCTATAAATAATACAAATATTAGCCAGACTTGGTGGCACAACTATTAGAGAGGCTGAGGTGGCAGGATTCCTTGAGCCTGGGAGGCAGAACTTGTAGGGAGCTGAGATTATACTACTGCACTCCAGCCTGGGTGACAGAGTGAGACTTTTTCTCAAAAGAAAATAAAATTGACCAATGGGACTTAATTAAACTAAAAAGCTTCTTCTGCACAGCAAAATAAATTATCAACAAAGTAAACCTACAGAATGGGAGTAACTATTTGCAAACTATCAATCCAACAAAGGTCTAGTATCCAAAACCTATAGGGAACTTAAGCAAATATGCAAGTGAAAAACAGTCCCATTAAAAATTGGGCAAATGAGATGAAAATACACTTTTCAAAAGAAGACATGCATATGATCGGCTAGCATATGAAACAATGCTCAATGTCACTAACCATTAGAGTAATACAAATCAAAACCACAGTGAGATACCATCTTACACCAGTCAGAATGGCTATTAGGAAAACGTCAAAAAGCAACATATGCTGGCGAGGTTGTGGAGGAAAGGGAAGGCTTATACGCTGCCGATGGAAACATAAGTTGGTTCACCCATTGTAGAAAGCTGTTTGGAAATTACAGAAAGAACTTGTAACAGAATGAGTACTCAAAGAATAGAAATCACAGCGCTACTCACAGTAGCAAAGACACAGAATCAACTTAAATGTCCATCAACAGTAGACTGGATAAAGAAAATGTGGTACATATGCAACATGGAATACCATGCAGCCATGAAAAAGAAAAAGATCATATAATTTGCAATAATACGGACAGAACTGTAGGCTGTTATCCTGAGCAAATTAACACAGAAACAGAAAACCAAATACCATATGATCTCACATGTAAGTGGGAGCTAAACATCAAGTATACATGGATACAATGAGGGGAACAACAGACACTGGGCCCTACTTGAAGGTGGTGGGTGGGAGAAGGGTGAGGAACAAAAAACTACCTATTGGATACTATGCTTATTACTTGGGTGAGGAAATAATCTGTACACCAAACCCTTATGACATATAATTTATATATGTAGTAAACATCAATAAGTTCCCTTGAATCTAAAGGTTAAAAATAAGAAATAAAAGCAATTAAAGAAAATAGACACTCAAGTAGTCCTAAAATAACAACCACTACCAAAAAAAAAAAAAAAATCCAGCAACAAAAAAATCCAAAAACAAAAAACTGAGGAATGGTGTTGTCTAATTTCCACTTATTTGTATATTTGTGAGATTTCAAAATTTTCTTCTATCATTGATTTCTAATTTAATCTCATAATGAATAAAGAACATGTTTTGTATCATTTCCATCTTTTAAATTCATTGATTCTTTCTTTTCATAATCTGGTATACTTGCATATGGTTTAAACTGGAAAATATTTCATGCACACTTGAGAAGAATGTGTACTCTGCTATTGATGAGTGGTTCCTTCAGTGTGACTACTTTAAATTGTTGGTCAAATCTTCTAGGTCCATTTGGATCTTCTACACATGAATCCTTTATTGAAAGTAGCATATAAATGTCTCAAATTCTTACTGTTGCATTGTCTATTTATCTCTTCAATTCTATTAGATTTTGCTTTCTGTCAATTTGGGGTTTCTATTGTTCAGTGCATGTATTTTCATATTCATTGTATATTTCCTAAAGTGTTGACTCTTTCATTATTGTGATATGTCCCTCTTTATTTCTAGCAACACTACTTTTTCGTGTTAACTTTTTTGACTGATGTTAATATAGGCCCTCCCGTTCTCTGATGATTGCTGTTTGCATGGTATTATTTTCCATCATTTGACTTTCCAATTATATGAAACACTAAATCTAAAGCATGTTTGCTTTTAAAAGTATGTAGGTGGATTGTTTTTTAATTAAATCTGGCAGTGTGTCTTTTCATTGGATCTTTATCAATTCACATTTATATTAATAGGGTGTGTGAATATTTTCCATGGCACCATTTTAATTCTTTTAATGATTGTTTAATTTTATTTTTGAGCTATAGTCTCAGGGGTCACTCTAGGACTTGCAATAGATATGTATCTTAAGTTAACAAAATGGCATGAGATTTCCAGTAAATTCCAGTAAAATATGAAAACTTTACTCTTACAAATGTCATTCCCTACTTTTGTGCATATATAGATACTATATACAATGTATAATGTCCACATATGGTAAAAATAAAACAATACATTTTGTAATTATACTATATATTTAGAAAACTGACAAAAAGTGGAGAGCAAGTATATATATATAGTCATAGAGCTTGTTATTAGCTTTTTTATTTATCAATTTTTAGACTTTCTATTTCTTTCTGTAGGCTTGTTACCATCTCACATCATTTGATTACTCCAATATAGCTTTGTTCCATCTGCCTCCTTTATGCTGTTATTACCTAATACATCACATTTCTATATGTTATATGGCCAACGATGTAATTATGTATACATACTGTTTTATTCAGCTGTTTTTAAAGTAAGTTAAAAGAGAAAAGGAGAAGACATGTGCAATTTTATTGTGTTTTATAATTATTGACTTTATTACCCTTATTAGCATTCTTTGTTTTTTCATTTGGATTTGAAATACTGTTTGGAATCACTCGCTTTCAACCTGTGGAACTTTCTTTCATACTTCTTCTAATAAGGCAAATCTTTTGGCAGTGATATCACTCAGCTTTCATTTATCTTGGAATGTTTTTATTTCAACTTCATTCCTCTAGGAATGCCTTTATTTCACCTTATTTTTGAAAGACAGTTTCTCTGGATTTAACAATCCCAGTCGATAGGTTTTTTTTATTTCCAGCATTTTGATGTCACCCCAATGCCTTCTGGCCTCATTATATCTGATGAGCCTTAAGTTATTATTCTCATTGGAGTTCCTTGCATGTAATGAATTGTTTCTCTGTTACTACTTTCAAAATTCTACCTTTATATTTGGTTCCTAATATTTTGATTATAAAGTATCTGGATGGAAATATTTTTGTGTTTATCTTATCTGAAGTTTGTTGATATTCTTAAATGTGGAATATATAGTTTATCATCAAATTTGGAAAGCAAATATTTTCTGAATAATTTTTCTTTCTCCTTTGTCTCTTTTCTCCATCTAGTTCTCCCATTATATTTGGCTACTTAATATTCTCGTATATTTCTCCAAGGCTTTGTTCACTGTACTTACAATCAAAGAACTTCAGACTATTTCAAGATAGCTGGCACTAAAGAAGAGTCTTAGTACAACCAAACCAATTAATTTTATTAACTTCTTTATTCAAAAAGTTCAACAAGTGCTTATCCCAGCTTATATCTGCATACCTTTAATGAAGGAAGTGACTAATTCTTAAGTATTTCATTTGGATTTTATGCTGGTCTAATTTTAAGAAAGTTTTATGTTAAGGAACCATCTCCCCTTGTTTTGATTGCAAGTCCCCTTAGCATCATAATTACCCTTCTCTATAAAAGCATCTGTTGGTTATACTCATTTTGAAAGATGAATCATAATCCTAAGAGACCTGATATCAGAGTAAAATAGTAGGTTTTTATCTCACTGTAGATGCATCAATTCATAAAGACAAAGATATCAGCTACTGAAGAGGTGCAAAACAGACTGTTCCTTCATAGATAGCTTGAGGTCAATTAAAAGTTGAATGCTTTTGCATGAATTTGCTTTAAATCATGTATCATATAATCTGTGTTTAAATAGATTTTTTTTTTAATGGCAGACTTATACTTCTTAAAAATTTTATCTTCCTGGTTTTAGCTCTTTGTTTCAGTCTAAATATTTGTAATTTTATTTTTTATTAAATATTAACTCACTCTTCTGGCCTCATAAAATGTGTAATTACACTGTTTGTAGTTTATTCTAGGTATTTCTTTAAAATATTGTAATAAACAGAAAAATCCTGAGATAGCCCTTTAATAAGCTAGCTCCAAGTTAACTTTGATGCATTTATAATTGTTGTTAAACAAGATTATTCAACTACATAAAAACTGAGGCCAGTTGTGATGGTTCACACCTGTAATCCCAGCACTTTGGGAGGTCGAGCCGGGTGGATCACCTGAGGTGAGGAGTTCGAGACCAGCCTGACTAACATAGTGAAACCCCATCTCTACTAAAAATACAAAATTAGCTGGGCATGGTGGCACATGCCTGTAACTCCAGCTAACTGGGAGGCTGAGGTGGGAGAATCACTTGAACCCAGGAGGTACAGGTTGCAGTGAGCCAAGATGGCACCACTGCACTCCAGCCAGGGCAATAAGAGTGAAACTCTGTCTTAAAAAAACAAAATCATTCTGTTGGTTGCTGGTTCATTCTACTGATAGTTTCTTTTGCTGTGCAGAAGCTCTTAAGTTTAATTAGATCCCATTTGTCGATTTTGGCTTTTGTTGTCGTTGCTTTTGGTGTTTTAGTCATGAACTCCTTGCCCATGCCTATGTCCTGAATGGCATTGCCTAGGTTTTCTTCTAGGGTTTTTATGGTGTTAGGCCTCATGTTTAAATCTTTACTCTATCTAGAGTTAATTTTTTATAAGATGTAAAGAAGGGATCCAGTTTCAGCTTTCTGTATATGGCTAGCCAGTTTTCCTAACACCATTTTTTAAAATGGGGAATCCTTTCCCCATTACTTGTTTTTGTCAGGTCTGTCAAAGATCAGATGGTTGTAGTTGTGTGGCATTATTTCTGAGACCTCTGTTCTGTTCCATTGGTCTATATCTCTGTTTTGGTACCAGTACCATGCTGTTTTGATTACTGTAGCCTTGTAATATAGTTTGAAGTCAGGTAGTGTGATGTCTCTAGCTTGTTTTTTTTTTTTGCTTAGGATTGTCTTAGCTATGTGTGCTCTAATTAAACTTAAGAGCTTCTGCACAGCAAAAGAAACTATCAATAGAGTGAATCAGCAACCAACAAAATGGGAAAAAATTTTGCAATCTACCCATCTGACAAAGGGCTACTATCCAGAATCTACAAAGAACTTAAACAAATTTACAAGAAAAAAAATACAATCCCATCGAAAAGTGGGCAAAGCATATGAATAGACACTTTTCAAAATAAGACATTTATGCAGCCAACGAACATATGAAAAAAAGCTCATCATCACTGGTGATTCGAGAAATGCAAATCAAAACCACATTGAGATATCACTTCACACCAGTTGGAATTGCAATCATTAAAAAATCAGGAGACAACAGATGCTCAGGAGGATGTGGAGAAATAGAAACACTTTTACACTGCTGGTGGGAGTATAAATTAGTTCAATCATTGTGAAAGACAGTGTGGCAATTCCTCAAGGATCTAGAAATAGAAATACCATTTGACCCAGCAATCCCATTACTGGGTATATACTCAAAGGATTATAAATCATTCTATTACAAATTCACATGCACAAGTATGTTTATTTTGGCACTGTTTACAATAGCAAAGACTTGGAACCAACCCAAATGTCCATCATTGATAGACTGGATAAAGAAAATGTGGCACATATACGTGATGGAATACAATGCAGCCATAAAAGTATGAGTTCATGTCCTTTGCAGGGACATGGATGAAACTGGAAACCATCATTCTCAGCAAACTGACACAAGAACAGAAAACCAAACACCACAGGTTCTCACTCATAGGTGGGTGTTGAACAATAAGAACACATGGACACAGGGAGGGGAACACCACACACTGGGGCCTGGGAGGTGGGGGGCTAAGGGAGAATTAACAGGGGGTGGGGGAATTGGGGAGGGTTAATATTAAGAGAAATACCTAAGGTAGATGATGGGGCGATGGATGCAGCAAACCACCACCATGGCACATGTATACCTATATAACAAACCTGCATGATCTGCACATGTACCCCAGAACTTAAAGTATAATAAAACAAAACAAAACAAAAAAACTGTAAAACTGTACTCATGCCTAAATATTTTCTATTTTGTCCAAGATTATTATGAAAATCTCTTAAATTCAAAGATCTCTAAATTCAAGATAGCTTGTAAAAACATTATATAAATTATTATATTAACACCAATAATAACAATAAGATTTATTTGATATAATGTGTACTTAATAACCCCCATGGGTTTCTATTTCTTACCACTTTTCTAAATTCTCAAAAAATATTATACAATGGATACTTTTTTGATATAATCACAGCTACTTTTTCAAATACATTTCAGTTATATGGGTATATGAGGTCTAATAATAACAGTAACAGCAGCAGCAGCAGCTAACATTTATTAACAATTATTCTGTTTTAGATATTTTACTTGGAAATTGAGTATACATCATGTCCTAAACTTTATGTCAAGTGCTATTCATGCATTCTCTCACTTAATTTTCATAGCCTACTTATGAAATACATGCTTTCATTATATCCATTTGATTATGTTTAAAAAAAGACCGTCACCATGGTTAGGATACGAGTCAAGATAATTAATGGCTAAAAAAACAAAGGTTGATATCTTGCTCATGCAAACCTAAAGTGGATGGAGAAGTCTTCCTTCATAATGTAGCTAAACCATTTGAAACATAAGCTCTCTAGGGACTCTAAAGCAAAGAAATAAAGAGAATGGTGTGCTTAGTCCAGAAGTGACACACTTACTTTGAGTCAGAATTTATTAACCAGTAACAAATCATGTGGCCCCCAACCAAATTTAAGGAAAGCTAGAATATGTAGAGAAACAAGTAGAATACTTTGTAAGAACAAAATTTTTGGCACCAGTCGCCAAAGATCCTTTGATCCCTTTTCTCCAAACATAGAACACACTCCTAAAAAAAAGACAACTGAAATCCCATCAAGTCCAGAATCTCTAAGTGTTCAGTATCTCTCAATCAGGTCTGGATAAGGTTTTAGTCCAGAGACTTATGAATTAAAAGACAAGTCATCTGCTTTCTGCCCCACCCATTCATATATATATATTGAATATACATGGGTGGAACAGGGAAAGAGTAACCACAATTGGAACTACACACTTTGAGGACTTTTCTTACCTTCAGGTATAGGTGGTTCCTGAATTCGTCCCTGATTCTGCTCTCTGTGTGGAGTTCTGCCTTCTGAAGGTGTGGAGAATTAGGGAATTGCCTACCTTGGAGGCTGCAAAACCGTTTTCTGTGCACTTTTTAATGCTGAAGACTAGCGACTCAGTGTATATTTACTTCTTGAATGCTTAAAGGTATTTTAGGCTAAAATTCTCTGGTAATACCTTTCCCTTAAAATTGTAGATACCTGATCTATTTTCTACTGTGAGTTCCATATGTCACTGATCACACTCGAAATTCTTTTGGAGTCATATGTAGTTTTCATATCTGCTTTTCTTTTTTCTTAATTTCTTCCTACAACTCACTCTCTAATGATTTAATGGAAGTTACTATAAATGTGGAATAATAGGTGGAAAGCCCATATGCTTAATCTAAACTCTGCTGCGAGTCATCATTTTCACTTAAGAAGTTTGGGCCCTTGTCTAAAAGACTTGTTAAATTTATTGTTTTACTATTTGTGATTTAGAAGTAGACAGCTTTCCAAATATGCAAGGCCCTAATTTTGGAGCTCTTCACTCCCTTTTATGTTGTCTTGCAAACCAGCTAGTTTCCTGAGCTCTCTTTTTGCTATAAGGTAACTTGCCAAACATAGTCAAGTACAACCAACACACAGAATCAATATTCCATCTTCCAGCCTTTTCCCTTAGAGATATTAATTAGTAGGCACATAGTTTGCCTTCCAAGTTATCATGCGGAAATTTATTGCTACTAAACAACTTGAATGGCCATCTTTGCATCCCGTGATATCAATTTTCTCATCTCCTATAACTAATCACAAACATGAGGCCATATTTTAGGGTTTTTGTTTTTAATTTCTGTATTCAACAGCATAATTAATCCTAACTTCCCTCACAGATAAACCCTATAATCTCAATAGTTTAGCACAGTGAAGATTTCTTTATTTCTCATCTAAGAACCAACGTGGGTCAGGAGGACCTTGCAGCTATATTAATGGAACATATGGCCTCTAGGATCTGCATAGCAGGGAAATAGAATGATTCTCTTAATTGCTTTCCCTCTGAAGTGATCACTTTTACTTTTGCTCACAGTCAAGTAGAGAGACTGATCACATAATTTTTACATAATTGCATGGGAAGCTGAGCAATGCAGGTGAGCACATGGAATATATGCCATTGGTGCTAACAATTACAAAATAAATTCAAATATATCTGATTTAAATTTCACTTTCTCCCTCTCTGTTCTCAGTTGTAAAAGTAATTAAAATATTTTAAAAGCAATTAGAAATATTACATAGATACAAAAACAAAATACATTTTTGGTTTGTTTGCTTGTTTGTTTTGTTTTTAATTTAACATCTGGTAGCAAAAATTTCTAGTTTTATATGCCTGAGTATGCTCTAATCACTCATCTAAAGTAATTTAGTTGATTCCATTTTATATCCTAGACTAAAATTCAATCATTCCAGAAAACAATTTAGGAGAATGGTGGAAAAAAAAAAAGCACTGCTAAAATTGTGTAAAGCACAAGTGGATTGAAATCAGCAAGATGTGATAAATTGGATGAATTTGGAAGAAAAATGTTGGAGGCAGAAAATGTAATGTGTTTCAATGAAAACCATAAAATCACCTTTAGAGTCTTCATTTCAGACATAAGTGGATTTGGAGCAAGACAAAGTATATAATGAAGGTAAAATAACTAAAGATTGCATAAATCTGATCACAGGTACTTTGATACAATGACCCTCAAATAATTAAACTTTTGACCTTTTTTTTCTGAGTAGGAAGTAGCAGTTTTGTTCTCAGAAATATCTTTTATGTAGCAGGCACTTTCTGGAAAGTATTTGAATTTACTTCTTTATAACTGTATCTGAAATATAAGAAGTATTCTGAAATGGCTATAGAAGATTGGCCCATTCTCTAGCTATACTTACTATAAAGAGTTAAAAATCACTAACAGAACACACACTTTTAAGGTACCAATGTCAGTCTTGTACGCCACATCTTTTCAGTATAAACTAAGAAATTTGTATCTTAATTTCTAATACTAAAAATGCCACTTACAGCAGCAGATGGAATAGGTATTGATGCATTATTTTTAAATCTCTGACCTACAGTGTTGTATCATTTTTGCAGAGAAAAATACAAAAACTTGGATAAGCAATATAAAATAAAACTAGGAGAAATAATAGTTTTAACTTAAAGATTAAAGCATCTATTATTACAAACTAGCTAATTAATAAAACAGGAACTTTTGATAATATTTATAACAAAATCAATCAGCAACTAAGATGTCACATAAAAGTCAATTAACATTTATTTGATAATATAAATGAGACAATATAATATCCATCCTTAGTCACAAGTTACGAGTAGGTGCATGGAGACCTTAAACTTTATTAACTTCCAAAATTTCCACTGAAAGTTGTATTATCATCCTTACAATAATATGCAAGCTCCATGACAGTAGGATTTTATATGCCCTAGCTGAATTTTGAATGCCTAGGGCCGATAAAAATATTTATGTAGTATCACTAATCATTAAAGAAATGCAAATCAAAACCACAATGAAATGCCATTTCACACCAGTCAAAATGCTTATTATTAAAAACTCAAAAAACAACAGACACTGGCAAGGTTGTGGAGAAGAGGAAAGGTTTATACACTGCGGATGGAAATGTAAATTAGTTCAGCCATTGTGGAAAGCAGTTTGGTGATTTCTGAAATAACTTAAAACAGAATTACTATTTGGCCGAGCAATCCCATTATAGGGCGTATACCCAAAGGAATATAAATTGTTCTATCATAATTATACAAATAGTATACTTATATAGTTTCATTAGACAGGTAAATTGCTGGTATGTATATGTAACTATCTATCATCTATTTATCTAGTTATGTATAGTTACATAAATTTTTAGAGACAGGGTCTCGTTGTGTCACTCAGGCTAAAGTACTATAGCATGAGCATAGCTCACTGTAACCTTGAACTCTTGGGCTCAAGTGTTCCTTCTACCTTGGCTTCCCAAAGCTCTGAGATTACCGGCATGAGCCACCACGCCCTACCAGGATTGCTTCTGTTAAATAAACACAGAGTCTGTGAGATGTGTTCCCTGGAAGATGTCAATAAACGACACAACCCTCTGGAAAATAAAATGAAAATATTTCCTAATGTAAACACTTGCCTCTGTTGGAAGTAAACTCATAATCCTCAGTAGAGACTTTATTTTAATGGGTCGGAAGTTCAGGTTCTCCAAGGAAAAAGAGGATCAGAAAGGCACCCTTGATGTCCCTGATGTCTCCCTGTTTTATTTGAATCTTTTGATAGTATCCCTGATGTTATTAGTACGGTTTCATACTGGGATAAGATCTTTGATTTGTGTCATTTTAATTTGACAATCCAATCATGTTAGACTGATTTATAAAGACGAAAAAGGAACATATGTTTTGTTTAACAATAAAACCTATCATTTAGACTGGAGCGTGTTTAAAACTGAAAGGCACTATTACACACCAGGACAACAGGCATTAACTGAGACTCTCTGGGGCCAAACTGGGACATGTAAGGATAGTACAAATAGCATGGGTCCTATTCATTATTGTATTTATCGAATAAATACCTTAAAAATTTTGCCAACTTTGAAAGTCTAGGTGAGAAAATGGAATAATATGTTCCCATATAGGAGTTGTAATACTCAACAATATATTAATTGTTCAGGCTGACATTATATTAACAATATAAGGATTAGAAAATACACAGAATAACATGTTATTTCTAATTAAAAATTAACAAATTATATATTACTCTGATGGGTAGTTTGATTATCACCATTATATTTAGCCACACAAATATTAGTATTTAAGAATGATACCTTAAAGATGGAATTATGGTAACAGGTGATATGAATAGCACTCAAACTAATTTATGCTCTGCCAGATTAAGCATTATATATCTCAAGTAAGTCTTAGATAATGTCTAATGTTTAGGAATAACTCAAGGAATGAAGATACAAAAATGTGTAAGATATGTAATTGATAATATCAGAACCATTACTTACCGAGGTGAGCTTTTCTTGGAGATTTTAGAGGCAGTATAAAATCTCAAATATTAGTTAAATTATGTGATTCTGGTTCTTATCAACTAATTTAAGGACCATGGATGGGCTTTGGTGATTCCACGAACCTCTTAAAATTATAAAGAAAATGCTTTTGTGCTCATATGTGTTTTCTTTAATGGAGAGAGATTAATCTTTTATCATGTTCTTAAATTTGTGGGCTTGTGAACAAAGAAGAAAAAATAATCAGTGCTCAGGAGTAATAGTATCTTGGAAATAGATCTGCTGAGAGATGATCCATATTGTGGAGCAATTTACACTCACATTTATGTTCTGATTATGAAGAGATCTCTAGCCTAGTTGGAAGTAGGTACCTATTCGCAGTCTGTACCATTTTGAAAAAAATATTAATCCACAGCCATTCACTCAAATTCCCTTTATCTTAATAGGCAGGAGTAATATCTAGAATTTATGATATACAGAATTAACTTTAGGTATTAAGTTTTGATTATTCAAATATTCTGACCATAATGTTCTCTTATAATTTATTCATATATAATAAATTTTCAAAGTATAAATGTAACAAAATATTGATTGGCCAGGCACAGTGGCTCGCTCACTCCTGTAATCCCAGCACTTTGGGAGGCTGAGGTGGGCAGATCACCTGAGGTCAGGAGTTCAAGACCAGCCTGGTCATCATGGTGAAACCTCATCTTTATAAATATATATATATATAGATAGATAACAATAAAAATGTCTTTGGTTCATAATTTAGATTTTTTGATTCTCAAAAGGTTGATTTCTTTCTTTCAGTGCCTTGAGATTATTGTGAGCATAAAAATTGTAAAGTTTAAAATACCTCAGAAGAGTAAAATATTGTCAATGTGTTAATTCTTTACTTCCATTCACTCTTAACCTTCTCCAACATGATTCCTATCTCTGCTACTTTGTTGAATTTGCTTCTGTCAAGGCCACCATTGACTTCTATGCTTCAGATTCAATAAATACTATTTAGTTTTCATATTCCAAGACTTTTGGCCAGGTGAGGTGGCTCATGCTTATAATCCCAGCACTTTGGGAGGCCAAGGCAGGTGATCGCTTGAACTCAGGAGTTCAAGAAGAGCCTGGGCAACATGGTGAAACTCTGTCTCTACAAAAAATGCAAAACCAGCTGGACATGGTGGCATATGCCTGTGGTTCCAGCCACTTAGGAGGCTGAGGTGGAGGATCACTTCAGCCTGGGATATCGAGGGTTCACTGAGCCATAATCACTCCACTGCACTCAAGCTTAGGTGACAGAGTGAGCCCCTGTCTTAAAACAAACAATCAAACAAACAAAACAAAAAGACCACACACACAAATACTTTTTAGCTGGCCTTCAATACAGTTGAACAATCCGTTCTTTAAAAAAATAAAAATAAAAATAAAAATATTAAATTAGTACATGTGTATAATAGAGAACTGATGAAATAAAGCCTCTGGCAATGAGGCTTGGACAGAATTTGACCAGTTTATATGCAAAGAAGAGAAAAGCAAAAAGGATAAATACACCATAATGGGATTTAAGAAAAAAAGGATTTGAATATTTAAGAATTAGGAGAAGCCCTTGAGAAAAATAAAACCTTCAAATGATTTTACAAAAGTAATTTTATGATTCTTCTGTGAAAGATAAAGAAAATGTTTAATCATGACAAATTTTATCCAAATAAATTTTGTAAAAAGAAAAGATCACATTTAAAACTAAAATTTTATAAGCAGTAATAAAAGACAATATGCATTTTTAGTCAACAAAAATGATTATGTCCAAAGTCTGAAAGAAATGTAATAACTTTTAAAACTTAACTAATTTGTAATAATTATTCTGATACTTGACAGATTTCCTCAAGGAGGTACAATGCTGACATAGCCATATAGTAACAAAGCTACCAGTTCAATGATTCTTGCTAACAAAAATTTCTCCTAATTCCCATCTTCTACCCAAAATGAGGTTCTTGATATCCATGAAATAAACTTCTGAATATGTACATTTACAAAATATTGAATAAGATATGATTTTTAACATTGCTGTAATTTTTTGATGGGAATAGAAAATACATAAAATGCACAAATCACAAGTGTGTAGCTGGGTGAATTCTTCCAAAGTGTTTAACCAGCATATAGGTCAAGAAATAATATTATCAAAATCCCATATGCCTGTCTGTAATTTCTTCCAGTCCCTACTCACCTATGAAGATTATTAGTATTTTTTTTAGCTTTTTATACATGGATTACATGTACTCTTTTGTGTCTGGCTTCATTTGCTCCAAGAAATGGATATTTTATCTAGAATTCTCAACATATATTTCATGGACTTTTGAATTTATAGTTGCAAATCAACATGCCCAATTTCTAATTACATTATTTATTCTTCATCAAAATATAGCTATTAAATACAATTAGAAATTCATATAACTAACCTTTTTGAATGAGATGTCTTGATGTTTTTGATTTCATGTCAATATCTTTTGGGTTTAATTCACATAAAATAGATGAAACATGTTTTCCGTGTTCACTGGAATTTTTTAAATCCACAGGGTAATAGATATTCTGTGAAAATAAAAGCAATAACAATAATAATGTCTCATGTGTTTTAGTGTTCTTCAAGTGCTCTCACATGAATTATACATTATCATAATTGATTTTCATTTAAAAACACAAAAACAAGAACCTCTGAGGTAGGCAGGTTAAGAAAAAAATGAAAAAAAAAAACTCCATTGTGTATAATTTTGACAATCTGTCTTTCTATTAAGTTAATATTATGCCTGTGCCAATGCTGTAAGAGAGACTGAGGGAAAGAGAGACCTGCCAGGAGAGTGCCCTGACAAAAGGAAGAAGGGAAGTTGGAAAAATAAGGAATAAACAAAGAGAAGCAAGATAGTGTTGCCCAGAAAGTCTAAGGAAGATTCAGAGTAATAAAGGGAGGGATAAAATTATTTCACAGAGCACTAAAAGGCAGTAACATGGTGGAGGAAAAGGAGGGACAATAACATAGGAAGAAAGGAAGGGAGAAATGGGACCAGAATTATCACAAGTTTTAAAGTACAAATGTGCCGGGTGCTGTGGCTCACCCTGTAATTCCAGCATTTTGGAAGGTCAAGGCAGGTGGATCACCTGAGGTCAGGAGTTTGAGATCAGCCTGGTCAACATGGCGAAACCTCATCTCTACTAAAAATGCAAAAAGTAGCCAGGTGTGGTGGCACATGCCTATGATTCCAGCTACTCAGGAGGCCAAGGCAGAAGAATCACTTGAACCCGGGAGGCAGAGGTTGCAGTGAGCTAAGATCACATTATTGCACTCCAGCCTGGGCAGCAGAGTGAGATTCTGTCTCAAAAAAAAAAAAAAGGTATAAATGGATCAGATATGTGTAGGAAGAGTGGCAAGTAGAATATTGAGGAGGAGCTTCATTGGGAACAGGGGCATTGTCAAATGTAAACTGTGTATCTGTGAATTGGTTGGGATGTTTTAGTAATAGTGCTATTTTCCTCTTCACAGTTCATCCAAGACTGTCAGGGAGCTTTTACCAGGTTATCAGGGACATAGGCTCTTTCAAAGTTCCTTTACCATCTCTTACTGTATCTTCATGAGTACTATCCTCAAACTTTTCTCATGAGTCAAGATAGCTACTAGAGCTGCAAACACCATTTCAGTCAGAAGACGGAGGAAACGGGAAGTGACAAAAAGACAGATGCCATGTATCTTATGGAGCTTTCCAGAAGTTCTTCAAATAACTTCTGTTTAATATCTCATTGGCCCTACATCCAGCTACAAAGGGGAGGGTAAGGAATGACACCTTTTTGTCAGGTATTTTGCTTCCTGGAATGAAATTTGGCCCAGTTACCATGAAAGAAAAAAAAAAGTAGATATTGCTAGGCAACCAATAGTCTCTATCCCAGAGGAAAAGTTCAGAAGCTTATATTAGGGCATGTGTTTTATATATTAAAAAAACTATCCCAGGATATGAAACTTTTTTTGGTAAGAAACGTGGATCTAACATTTGAAGACCCACAAGTATTTACTTCACATAGATCTTCTTTCAGATCTTTGCTTGTGTGTATTTGTTTATGGAACATTTACATAGTGCATATCATTTGCCATTGTTAAGTTCTTTATGGATATTAACTCATTTAATAATCGTAACAACCATAAGCTGTGCTCTTTCACATGGACATCTCATACTCAAGAGAATCAAAGTCATATTTTTTTCCTCCAAATATATTAGTTCTTATTCCCAGTTTCACTGAATGGCATCAAATTTATTTAAGGAGAAGAAAGTCAGGTAAATTCTCTGATATGTCACAGCTGACAGAATTTTGAAATAGAGAATTCATCCTCACATTTCCCCCACTACTTTGACCTGTTCACTTGCTCAAACTTCCTTTATTTTACAATTAAGAAAAGATACTTGGATATGTGCCTCAGTCCCCTGTATTTACAATTTCCTGAGTTTCTATCATTTAAATTTTATATGTGCTGTTTTCTAGGAGGAGATTCATGGGGACAGGGGCATTGTCAAATGTAAACTGTATAATATCTGTGAATTCGTTGGGATGTTTTAGTAATAGCGCTATCTGTTTTCCTCTTCATAGTTCATCCAAGACTATTAGGGATATTTTCTAATTTATATATCAAAAACAATTTGTGTCTATGCAGTGACTCATAGGGCAAGGGCTTTTTAATGCTCATTACAGGTGCTAAGTATCACGTCTTCCTGGAATAAGCTGTTTTATTTTTCATTTAAAAATTCTTCACTCATCAACTCTTACACAATTTCTTTTCACTCTTTACAAGATGAAATCACCTCATTTTGCTAGCAATACAAATAAGTACTGTTAAGCTCATATATTCTCTTTACATTTAGAAAATTTTCAATCTTTCCAAGGATAATTAAAAGTTAAGAAGTCACAATACTAAAACTTATTGTCAAAATATGAAAATATTTTAAGTAATGCTGCTTCTATTTTCATTTAGTCCCTGGTTTCTCTATTAAATAAGTATGACAAAATATAATGTGTGGCACTGTTTTGCAATCAAATCTGTAACAACAACTCTAAATACTTTTTCAAACTCAAGTTCTTCTGCAAGTCCTCTTCAAGTTACACCATCATTCCTGTATCTTCCTACTTCTAAGAATTTTGCTCTATTTGGTAACTTCTCTCTGTTTCTCCCTCCTAACAATGCAATTCATCACATGTTAAAAGTCACCTCAAATTGTGTTTGAACCATAGAAATGTGTCATTTCTTTCTTCTATATACCTCACTTTTATCCTACCCATGATAAAATAATGAGTATGTTCAGTGATCCTGTTTCCACTAGTACTTACACATTTAGTTCCCCTGAAAAAAACAAGAACCCCCCCCAAAAAAAATCTGTCAAATTTGAGATATCCAAACTCTGTCACAAATAAAGTTAATTCATAGACTCATGAAATGTAAAGGGTCAGAAATTAAGTAGATACCTAGTTAGCTCCTTTTAGAAATAACTTTTTTTGCTTCTCCTAATTATCTTTTTCATGTATCTGGCTGTCATTGCTTGTCACGTTTTATAAAAATATTTCCTTCCATGATTTTAGAAAAGAATTCACAACAAAGGGTACATATATGACAGGGGAACAAATCTATAGAAAGATGATCAAAAAGTTTAAAGCTCTAAAGGAACTGAGGCTTACACAAGCTGCAAAAGTAAAGAAATGGCCTTTTCTGCTATATGTAATGTAAGAAGGAAAAGAGAATGTGCGCACTTACTGATTGATCTTTGAGATTATAGAGAAGGAAAAGTTATCAGAAAACTGGGAATGATCTAATGAAGATCTTATTTTCAATAACAGAAAGTATATTCTATTAAGTATACTAGCTTAGAGCTAACACTGGTCCTCGATAATTGCAGAAAACATTTAAGGATGTTTGGTAGCATTTAGAAAAGGAAGAATAATCAAGAAACATTCTAAGTTGATAATAAACTATATCAGATATAACTTCATTTTTAACAGGGTCAAAATTAATTCCGGTTCAAATATCCTTGGCATGATAAACCTGCACTCACAAGTATGTTTGATAAAATCTTTCATTACTTTTAGATAGAGATCAGAAATGCTGAATGACCATGAAAGACTGAGGAGTAATAAAATGACGCCAGGCTGAAGGGAGATCTCTAATGGCAAGATACATGGTTCTTTTCTCAGCTCCATTCTGGTCAATATTTATATAAATGAGAAATAAAATATAAAAGAAATGCTTGCTACATTTTCCAATGAGATAGCAAAAAAACAAAACCAATTAATACCAAACAGAAATCTAAGATAGTGTCAATAGCCTGGAGTAAATTAAGTAGATGAAGTAAAATTGAAATAAATATTGCATTTAGGCAAAATATACTTAATCACTGGAATACATGGTGGTGATTTAAAAACATGAGTGATAAGACATATTTTATTTATAAAATACATTTTAGTTAAAAGTAAATTAGTTAGGAATTGTATTCATTATATGATGTGACCCTAAGCTGTATCAAGCATTTTGTTGAGAATGAGGGAAGCAATAGTTTTACCATATTCACTTCAGATCAGGGAAACATATTTTCAGATGATTTTAGATAACCTGGAACATGAATAAAGCAGCCTATCTACTCAATGATTGTGAAAGTAAGCCCTATGAAAATAGGCTATGTTTAAGTCCAGCATAGAGAAAAGATAAAGGGAGATTCAGGGTCCCTATCTCCTCCACTATCCATCTTCTTCATTTTGAAAAATAATACAGAAAAAAAATAATTTTTTGTTCAAATCGGTAAAACTCAGAATTTGTTTCTTAACCCTTCTTCTGAAACCTTATGTCTAAGCTATCAGCAAATCTTGGCAAGGGCACTTCCAAAATATATTTTAAATATGCTCACTTCTCTAAATTTCCAGCTACTTCTCTATTCTATAGCTATAATCATCTATTTGTGGTCAATCACAAATACCTCTTATTGTACTCTACCTTCACCCTGGCTTTTATAAGATACATTTATATTTTTCAAAATATAAATCCCAATCATGTTTCTCTTTTAGCTTTAAACCTTCTGACTGTTAAGATGCTAAATCCTTAATATGAGGTATAGGACAGGACATCATCAAAATATGGTTCCTGACCACACAGCCAAACTCATCTCATGCTACTGTTGACTTGGTTCATTATACTCCTGCTATAATTTCATTCAGTCCTTTAAACAAACCCCAAACAAATAAGCTACTGCATGCCTCAGGTTCTTGTGTAAGATCTTTCTTCTGCCTGTAACACTCTCCCACAATGTGTATGGCTAGCTCCTTTTCCTTCAGGCCTTACTTTAAATATCTCCTCAGAAAAACTGTCTGAAACTGTCTGTAACAGTCTTATGAGAAACAGTCTTCCTCCTATTATTCTTTATCTCACCACCCTACTTGTTTTATTTATAACATTTATCACAATTTTGTTTGCTAACTTGGTTTAATGTTTGTTTTTTCCTAGAATCTAATCCACAAGGGCAAGGACTTTGCTTGTCTTGTTTACTCAATGCTGAGAATATTCTCTGATACTCAACAGATACTCAATAATTATTTGTTAAATGCTGAATGAATGTAGCCAAAGAGAAATACCAGAAGGAATGGGTGGAGATTTAGAAACTTCAGTTCAATATGATATAAAATGAAGCTCCATTCTTTGGAGACAGTCCAACAACCAGAAATAATTTTAAAAGAAATGTATAGCTTGTATTTTTACAAGACTTTGTCCCAACGACACATTCAATACTCTTCTTTTCTTCCTGAATTCTTTCAAATCTTACATTACTCCAAAGCTTCTCACTCAGCAACCTTTCACAACTCTTGCATCTCCTTATAAACTGTTTATTATGAACATCAACTTAGATTCTCTGAATTTTTCAGTTCTCTACAAATTTTTCAATTTCTGAATTTGTCACACATGCAAAAAACATAAACATAAACATCTGGTGAGAATAATTACATCTTTACTCGGATACATCTATCTTTTCTGTTGACTCTATATCACAAAAATGCAAATAACCAAAACAGCAATAAAAGAGCCATTGTTAGATACTCTAGAGAGAAGCAGCTAAGAAAAAGCAATCTCTATAATAGGTATAGAAGTGGGGAGACAAACATACATTGATAAATCTCATCTAATCATAATAAAAAGAATTTCTCAGAGTGTAACTGAAAATTGGAATAGATTATCTGAGGAGTTATGGAACGCCCCACAGTTGACAAAGTAAATAAGTACCTGGTTATAAAAAAAATCAGATGGATTATTGCACTAGATATTTATTTTCCTAAGAGAAATAATGATTTATCTTTAAAAATTAAGGAGTGGTAGCAGTGGTAACAATTCCCTCTACCTTCTTTCTAGATCAAGAGTAAATACTTTATACTGAACTCTGCTCTTTCAAACTCAAGATGCATTTTCAGCCCTTCCAAGTTTGAGTTTCCCAACTTAACCTAATTAGAGTTCTATAAGATTGTGATTTTGTTTTCACATTCTGAATGATACAAATCAGAGTGCTAATCCAGATTTTACCTTTTCCAGATAATACTCAAACAGATTATACTAAAATACAAACAAAAAGAGTCATCCTTATTTGAATGAAAATTGTTAGCTCTAGTGTTTGGCAGCACAGCCTCTCATTCACTTAGTAAGCAAAGCTTTCACCTTAGGCAGAGGTTAATGTATACAGCAATCCTTGTATGGCAAGTAAATAGGGTTGTCCTCAGAGTGGGTAAACTATAGAGTGGCATTTGGACTCTGCTTTCAATAAGTACTGGTTAACAAGAAAAAACACGGAGAAAGGGGCATGGTGTAAATAGTTTAAAATGAAGTTTTACCAGAAATAGTTTCTAAAAAGTAACTCTAAAAAGTTACTTTAAATAGATAACCCCTTTAAGTGATTGGTAGGCTTAATTGCTGTTGAAAAATTGCTGCTATCTTGCATTTGATACCAATCTTACTTTACCTTAAGAGAGTGGACTGGAAATGATAATACCTTTGATACATGGGAGAGAATCAAAAAAGAATGGACTGGTAAACAAAGGAAACATATAATATAAATAAAAGAAATGTGACATTTCTCTTCTATACACAAAGTAGCTGAGAAATGAGGGTGCCTGAATATTATATTATGCTACAAGTGTCCAGTTTAGAACACATGACAAAAAAGATAATAGAAAGCTTATGTTCCCTCAGTTCAAGAATGGTCTAATAGTATAAGATCTATCATTACCAAGATTAGAGGCATCAATGTGCAAATTAATGACACCCACTCTTAGCTACACTACAGTGGACAACTGGTAGTAGCGTTTGTAGAACCCAGTAAAAAAGAGATGTTGCAAACTTCCATGAGATTTTAGAGCATGTTATAATTTCAAATTGTTGAAAATATAATGCTAGTTTGTGAATCGTAATAATTGATACTAGGTAGAATAAGTAAAATAGAAATTTCAGAGTATCTAGTTTTCATTTTATTTAAAAATCTCTCCAAAAATGCATGATTAATTTTTATTTACATGGCAATACAATTCTATTCACAACCCTATTTTTCTAGTGCATGCATTACCTTGTCTAGTAGCTCACATATTATTAGTAATGATTAAAAATAATTCTGTATCTTTATCTAAAGATCACATTTTAAACAGAGTATTGCTCTTCCATATATATATATATATATATATATATATATATATATATTTTATTGCACTTCAGGTTCTGGGGTACATGTGCAGAACATTCAGGATTGTTGCATAGGTACATACATGGCAATGTGGTTTGCTGCCTCCATCCCCCCACCGAACCCATCTCTTAAAAAATAAATAATAAATACAAATTTAAAATTTAAAAATAAATAAATCAGGTTTCCTCACTGATACAGT